>CABHPH010163027.1:7203-56615 GCA_902168325.1 Peromyscus nudipes
ATCTATCTATCTATCTATCTATCTATCTATCTATCTATCTATCTATCTATCTATCTATCTATCTATCTAGGCTTTAGTCTTTGTGGCAAGTTCCCTCACTCACTAAGCCATCTTCCTGGTCCCAAATCTCAGAGCACTTGGAGGTGACTGTATCAGCTCCTCTGCTTAGAACCAGGTTCCTTAACTTTGGGCCTCTTCTTTGCCCACCGTGAATGCTTCGCCCTTAGCTCTGTTCTGATTCTGTATCTGAGCTTCGTGTTGCTGTTTGGTGCCCAGAAGCTTGATTCTTCTTCTCCCAGGGGAATTTTCTTGGGTCACCATGGCCATTGCTTTAGCTGGGTTAGTTACAGCTTTGCCTCACTCTGGGTGGAGACATTGGGCAGTTTATAGAATGCTGAAACCAGTGTTTCCTGCAGCATAAAGCAGGATTATCCTCAAAGCTCAAAGTGATTCTGAGCACTGATTTTCCAAGGTTTCCTTAAGTTTAATAATTACCAATTCTCCTGTGACTCCACACAAGTTCATCAAAGGTGTGTCCTTGTGATGGAAACTAGATGCACTTGGGGCTTGCCTGGCTTTTGGGTGTGACTTGAAATGCCAGGCAAGTGTGGACAGATTTTTCTCTTAAGGACTGGCATTTTACAGCTTCAGCCATTCATTTTACTTTAATTATGAGCACCTATTTAGGTCTTCCTGAGTTCTTGGCCCTTGTCATGTGGCCACCCATTTTATCGCTCTGTCTTCTGGCCTCTGTCCCCACTTCATTTTGATTTAACTTAATTCATTTGGCATTTACTGGGCATTTCCTCTGTGCCCAGAGATGGGTAACCCCTGACAGAGGTATGTGTAAGGGATAAGCATGCTGCTGTGTGTATTGGGGTGTGTGAGGAGAGGCGCCACCTTGCTATTTGCTTTTGAAAGCTTATTCTGAGGTCACAGAGCTGTTGGGACAAGCTATGTGTTCAGGAAGGTGAGAAAGGACCATACTATAGTGACAGAAGAAGACCCCGCCCAGTTCTCCTGCCTTGGGTATTCCGAGTGTGAAGCAACTGTGGAACAGGGTGTGGGATGATGGTGTGTGTGTGTGTGTGTGTGTGTGTGTGTGTGTGTGTGTGTGTGCTACCTTAGAGGCTGTTTGGAGGATGATATGGTTTATTTTCTGTCCCTGCTTGCCCTATCCTGGGGTGAAAATGGAGAACCAGATTTCCAAGAAAGAAGGAGGCCACAAGCTGGTTCAGTAATAATCCCTTTACTAGCCGGAGAACTCAGATACGAGTGCACAGGCAGACCACACAGGGCAGCAGGACGTGTGATTTGGACCCTTGGCACAGTCTCTGAATTTGTTGGGTGTCTGTGAATGAGGACTTACAGAAAAGGGCTCCAGGGCCAGAGGTGTTTGCTGTGGAGGTATCTGTTGCTTCTTATGTTCCCTGCAAAATATCTGCCATGTTATGCAGCACCCCAAGGTGGATCTTTTCTGAAGTTATGGGTCTAAGAAAGGATCAGCTTTGGAAAATGGAACAGTTACTCAACAATATACCAGTGCTATTGTGGAAAGTTACTGAGTACTTAGAGCTGGTCTGAGGGCTGGAATTAATCTTAGATTTGGTGAACACTTCCTTGTCCTATCCATGGCCTCCCTTTTAGAGATGCTAATTGCTAGAAAGCCCTCAGAACTGACTCTACCTCATGGTAGCACCATGAACAAAGGAGCAGGAAACAGGGAGGAAGCTAACGATTCTTAGGCCTTTGTTACGAACTAGTGCCATCTCAGGGTCTCGACGATTTCCTTGGAAGTTGCTCCCCAGCCCTGTTAATTAGGCATATTCCCTTTCTATTAATGAAGAAACGAGCCCCAGACCACCAGGACAACTTTGTCAAACCACATAGCTTATTAGGAGTGGAAATGGATTGCAAAATGTATCTGTGTTTCTTCTGGTAAATAGCATGCCGTTCTCTAGACAGGGATAGACAGGAGGCACATAAAACTGACATGAAGTTGTCTGAGGAAGAGCCTGTGTATCATGGTACATGTGTTCCCACCCTGGAGTCATATGTGAGCTGCTTGGAACAAGTCCAGTGTCCCATCTTTAGAATTCACAGCAATCCTCCTGCTTCAGTCTCTGGTGTGTTGGGATAACAGGTATGCGTCACCACTCTGGAGTAGAACCAGGAAATTCTTGTCTTGGTATTTCTATACTTCATTTTTTGCACCTACGTGGCCCTTGATCTCCCAATGAGGCACACTCTGTGATTCCTCTGTCCAGTTCAGAGCACAGGATAAACCAGTGGGGACCCTTGCTGCACCTCAGTCTAAGGCATGTGGGGATATCTAAATTTACTTTTATGATAATATGTACATATTACACCCTTCCGAAGTGGAATAAAGTATTAATGCATGAGTATATTATATAGGGGCTGAGCTGAGCTGTCCCCTTAAGCCTTTTCCCTAAGTTATATTGGGGTCAAAACTCCTCAGAGTGTGACCTTACAGGGAGGAGAGACTGTGGTAGGGATGTATTATTGAGAGAAGAATAAAGGAAAAGAAAATAAAGGAAATGGGAAAAGTGAGTTTCATTATTTGTAATCACAATCTGCATAAAGAGACAGTGGATCAGGACCATGAAACTCACTTGACCTTTAAACACCCAATAGAGTTATGAAAGAACTGTAGTGTTTTTACCTCGAGGCCTTTATGAAGGCTCGAGAGAATTAGAGCATTTAAATGTTACTGAGTTATTGTTACTGTGTGTGTGTGTCAGTGAGGGTGTGGTGTGCAGGTGAGAGTGTGTTTACGTGTGCCACAGTGTATATGTGGAAGTCAGAGGACGACTTGCTGGAGTTTGCTCTCTTCCACCAGGGAACACACTTGGTTGACAGACTCGGAGGCAAGTAACATCCACACTGGCTGAGCCATCTCGCTGGCTCAGTTGTTGGGGACATTTATTCCATGACTAAAATTCATGAACTGGCTGATTTTCCAACTACGCTTTCCAGAATGTGGGCGTTACATCTTCCTTAAACTTCCATTTCTTCTTCCAGGTTGACTTCGCATTTGCAAATTAATTCTGGCACTCCTCGCATTGGGAGGCGTGGTCTAGATGCTTTCAGTTCAGAGTTTCTTGTAAGTGCCGGGAAAGGGGACAGTTGTGGCGCTCACGAGACCATTGTTGCCATCCTGTGCTTGAGTGCTTTGCCTGATCGCAGCTACGCTTTAGTTGACATGAACATCCAAAATGACCATTGCTATTTAGGGAAACAGGAGAGGAGGAGAAACCTCAGGAGGCAGTGGGCATCCTTCAAGGAAGGAAGGAATTTTCTAGTTATAATGTTAAGTGATCCAGCAGCAACAGCAAAAGCAGATCCAAGAAAAACCTTGGTCACTGGCAAGGCGAGCTTCATTAGAGTAAGGATGCTTGGCTCTGAGATGGGGGATAGACCCAGGAGCTCAGATCTTGGGTGTTGTGATGTTTGGTTTTACTTTAAAGATCCATCAGTATAGTGCCAGATGAACAGCTCCAGTTACTTAAGACTCTAGAAACACTGTTTTCTACTGGCATTAACTTAGAAAAAAAAATCTCAGCTCAGATGATGGGATCCAAGCTAATTTCAAATGTGAGAAGCCTATAAATCACAAGGCCAGGACCTGCAACCCAGGGGACATCGCCCACAGCCTGTGGCTGGAGGCTTCAAGCTGGTGTTAGGATTGTGACCACAAAAGAGGCATTAAGACCAGGAAACCAAACTGGGTTGGGCAATCCAGCTGGAGGTGTAGCCAGTTCTGCAAGCCAGGCGTGACCCAGCCAAGCGAGCCAGGGCAGCCTGTAGACAGGACTGCAGAGACACTGGAGTAATTAATCTGCAGGGCAGGTCCTTCCTCTCTTGTCACAGTAGCCTGTCAAGACAGTGTGTGGGGAAAGGCAGCCCAAAGTAAGTGTGGGCTGTCCCTGCTCCAGAGGACCAATAGCAAGAAGCAGGCCAGATAACTCTAACAGGCTCTTTTCTGAGGTGCACCAGAGCCAGGACTTGCCTAGACTGCCAGCACTTTCATTGGAATCTATGTGGGTTATAAGATGGTGGAATTAAGTTAATGTGGTGTAGCTGCTTCTTTCCAATTAAAACATTACCCCATGGAAGGACGCTGACTCAGGAAGGAAATGAAATTTAAAAGTCCCAGGAAGCTCCTGAAAACTACAAGATCCACAAACCTCACATCCTAAGGTCATAGTAACAGGGACACTTGCCAGGTGGAGAGGACTGTGGCACAGCAGAGTTGCCTGCAAATTGTGCAGAGAGCTCCAGGGCAAGTTTCCTGAGCCATAGCCTGTGTTGGGATAGGCCATTCAGTGATCCAGTTACCTTTGAGTCAGAGCGCTCCTTGTAAGAAACTCCAACAAACTAGGGCAAATAGATGTTTGCTTACTCCTCCCATTAAAAAGTCACACAAAAGCTAGATAAAGGGAAATCTCATTTAGCTACCTTGAAACAGTTTCTAGTGATGGGAAAATTGGCCATGAGCCTTTCATTCAGCAAACAAGTACTGAGCACCTCCTGTTGGCCAATGGTGGAAAAACAGAGTGAATATGCAAACGAGAACCCCCCCTGGGGCTCACAGACTGCAGACCCCTAAAAGGGCCACAGGCGTGAGAACAGTAGCCAGAGACGGTGCCTGATCGTGCCACAGTTTAGCAGTTGAGCCAGAACGGCCAACGGTGGCTATGAGAAGACTTGCTCAGAGGCTGTGTTTGTGTACGAGTAGATTATTTTGTCCTTTGTTGGAAAATATTTGATACCACCAAGCCAGGGCCTGGCCTGAGCTGTGTGAATCACTTTTGCCTTGGGAGCAGAATGTAAGAGAGTGCCAACAAGGATTCAGTAAATCAAGATAAAAAATATTTTAATGTAATAGTTTTACAAACCAAAGTAACTTAAAAATCCCAAAACTTTCCATAAAATGTGGATTGGTGCTAACCAGAGCCTGAGGAAAAGGGGGGGGGAAAATCAGTGATTCTGATCTTGGCCTGAAATTTTTGCTCATCATGAATTTTTGGTGTTAGTTTTGATTATTAAAATGTTTATCTTAATTCTGCTGAGTGAATTATGTCAGTCACACACTCAAAAATACCGTGTGGTTTTATGTACATGGAGGATGTAGAACAGACAAACTCAGAGGTTCAAAGTAGAAAAATGGTTTTTAAGGGCTGGAGAGTGAGGGCTGGTGACTTCCTGTTTAATGTGCAGAGCTTTTGTTGGGGGGGGGGTGATGAAAAGTTCTGGAAAGGGATGGCAGTGATGATTGAATAAAGTTGTGAGTAGCTAACATCACTGCATTGTATGTTTAAAACTGTTGGAAGAATAATTATATATATATATAATTTTTTTTCTCATAAGAAAAATATTACTTATTGTGGTTATTGGGTGCCTTGGATTTCCATTAAGCCTTCCTCGGTGTTAAGTACTGCATGCCACTCATACCAATCTTTCCCTTGGCACCAGCACCTTGGTGCAAGGTTTAGAGGCTGTGAAAAGAAAGACCATGCCACAGGAAGGAAATGGCAAGGAGGGGCTGGCTGGACTGAGCATTGGAAAGTGAGAAGACATTCTCAGAGCAGGTGGATTCTATGCGTGTATTAGAATATGAGGCCTGTGGTGGTTTGAATAGGCTCACAGGGAGTGCCATTATTTGAAAGGATTAGGACCTGTGGCCTTGTTGGAGGAAGTATGTCACTGGGGGTGGGCTTTGAAGTTTCAGAAGCTCAAGCCAGGCCCAGTGGCTTGCTCTTCCTGCTGTCTGCCAACCCAGATGTAGAACTCTCAGCTACCTCTCCAACACCAGGTCTGCCTGTGTGCCACCATGCTTCTCACATGACAACACTAGACCAAACCTCTGAACTATAAGCTAGCCCCAGTGAAAGGTTTTCCTTTATAAGTGTTGTCATGGTCATGGTGTCTCTTCACAGCAATAGAAACCCTAAGACAGGCCCCAAAGGGAAGGCAGATGAGCCAGGGTTGTAGAAGCAGCGAGTCGGAGCCTGGGGTAAAGAATGGGGTGCAGCTTTCAGAAATGAGACCACAAAGGGAAATCAGGACCAGCCCATCTAAGACCTGCTGTGAGAATTCACTTTGCCTGCTAGGCAGTGGTGGGACAATGGAGGTGACAAACTGAACAAGTCACATTTCTAGTTACAAGGTGGGGAGGACAGCTGAGAAGGAGGAACCTGGATCATGGAAATCTGTTAGGATTATGGGGTGCACAATATGCAGAAGGAAGTGAAGAATCTGGGTGAGAAACCAAGAGGAGTGGGGTGAGCAGGACTGGAGATGTATAGTTGGCTGTTTTATTAATAGGCTTATACCCATCTGACATAGATTAATTACGCAGTTACCTAAAAGGAGGCTCTGGATGAACCTTTACTTGTGCTGAGAGCAGGCTGTGTGGATGAAGGGGTGTCTTCCATCACAGTTTCTGTCTGGACACACACTGTGGATTGGTGTGGATGAAGGGGTGTCTTCTATCACTGTTTCTGTCTGGACACACACTGTGGATTGGCGTGGATGAAGGAGTGTCTTTTATCACTGTTTCTGTCTGGACACACACTGTGGATTGGTCACATACAAGTTGAATTATCCCAGTAAAGTTTCTTATCCTCTTAGTGCCTCAGTTGCTTACCTTGTAGCAAGGGGATAATGTTAGTAACTACCTCAAAGGGTTACTTTGGGACTTAAATAAGTTACCGCGTGGTAAAGCCTGGGAACTCTGCTAACACATAGTAAGGTCTAAATGCTGTTTAAACAGCAGAAATAAAACAATGCTGCGAATCACCTTTCTTTTGTTAATATTTTGAGTGTATGAAAGTATGGATTTCATTGTGACATCTTTCTACATATATATCATTGTGTCTTCCTCATCTCCATCCCTTTCCCACCCTCTGCCATCCCTCCCCCATCACTGGTTCCCCTTCCCCATAATGGCTCTCTTTCCGCTTCCCTGTCACTAATATATGGTATCCATATCATATATGAATTTAGAGTCTACATACAAAAGAGAACACAGAATAGTTTGTATTTCTTGCCGCTACGCCCTCTCTTCTCCTCTTACCCTCCTTTCTTTGGGCTGCTTCCTCCCCTCATAGCCCCCTTCTACTTTTATTTAAAAATGTATATATTTAAATATAGGGCCTGTGAATGAGAAAGAACATGATGGTTGTCTCAGTGCAGATCATCTTTCTGAGGCATTGTCAAAGAAAATTAGGATAAAACTCTAGGAATTTTGGTGTGAGGTCACTATTTAAGCACAGGAATGTTGATGACCAGGAGGGCAAAAGTGGTGAGGAGAGGGTGTCCGTATAACGCGAAACTCTGTTGTTGGGGTCATGTAGGGCACACTGTGTTAAAAGCATGCAAGGAGGAAGCCAAGAACTCAGCGGATCTGTAATTCCAGGCAGGTGGATGAAGACAGATGTCTGCCTTGTGAATGGTCTCGCCTCTGCTTTCTTATACTCCTCTACACAAGCTGGCAGTTCATTTTGGTGTTGGAATTTGTTCAACTCCTGGGAAAGATTTATGCAGCTTTGTAATGATTTTGCAGTCAATTAAAAAAAAGGTCATAAAGACACGGGTAGCACGAAAGTTCACACACAGTGATTGAGCCCCTCTGACTGACAGTTGCCCTTCTCATTCATGGCTCTGCTGGAGTTCTGTTTCCCCTGGCACTCAAGAACCATGACCAGAGTTTTGGTACCAGTTCTAATGTCACCTCCTCAGAAAAACCTCATTTTCCTAGGCTCGGTGTTTCCCATGGCACCGTGCTCTTGTCTTTCACGACATTTGTTGTAGATTGTGACAGATCATTTTCAGACTTTTTTGTATGTCTCCTGCGTTCTCCCTTAGATGATAAACTCTGTTGAAAGTATTGTTTTCTGTTTACATCATCTTTGATGTCTACGTGGTTCCAAAACAGCCTATGTGCTAACTGCATACTTGTTGAACACAGTGAAGTCTTGGTTGAATAACACGCCCATCCATCTAGAGGGGCTTTGATCATCTGGACTCAGAGAGATTCTTCTCGTAGTGAGTGACCAGGCTGGTTGAGCTAGATGGCTGCTGGATTTCTTCTTGCAGCTTCAAGCTTAACTCAATGTTCAGAACAGCATACCAAATGGTGTGTATGTGTTATAGGAGGCTCATGGCCTCAGGTGGCTGTCCTGTCCTACTGTAGTTCTGAGGGATCATCTTGAAGACTGCCCTTGGTGCTGGTCTATTGTCCATGAGTGGGACTATTAAAAAGTGTGGAAAGAATTGACCCCTCCATTTCTATCCCCATGGTTTTGCCTCATACCATTAGTGGTGGGGAACAATGCCATGGGGATGTCGTCAATTCTAATGTGACTGGCTGTATTAAATACTAGGAATAATAATGGAAGAAATTGGAGACTCGCTTTGCTGAGGTGTGTGTTCCTGAGGAAATGAAGAACGTCACATTCAAAAATCTCATTTCCCCTCTTAACTACAGGGGATTTTAGCATCAAAAGACTTCATGCCCAAATTTCCACCTTGTAAAAATTCAGCCTGCAAATGGAGCCAGCAGGGGGCGCTACTACTCTTCCTACGAAGTGTCTGGTTTTCTTCTGAAGACAGTGACATCTGGATTGTGGAACCAAAGATGATCAAGCTGGATGTTAATGACGCTCCAGCCCCGAACCTGAAAAGAGAAAGGTTTATGATAGTGTGATTTGACATGCTTTCTTAAAAAGTCACATGAAGCTAGTTTGTTTTAGCAATCTGTTTGGCCCAGGGGTGGGATGGAGGGATGTCTCCATTTAGTTTGAGAGAATTGCCTTGGTAAAAAAAGCATGACCTGAGTTTTGACACATTGATTTAATGTGCTCCAAATTCACACATCACCTCAGGGTCATCTTCATGTTTAGAGGTCATAGGAGCTTGGCTGGGATTTCTCAGTCAGTACAGATGCACGGGGGCCTGAAAGATGCTTATGATAAATGTGTGAGGGGACCTTTGATAATGTTTACATTGAATGTCAAAGTCTGCTTTCAGCTCAAAGGAGACCTTAGAGAGCCCACGGCCAGCAGACTGCTGAGGGTAGCAAGTACCATTCTTTACCTGTGGGGCTGTTGCTGGCTCTGGGATGCTGTCCTGGATTTGATAGACCTCAGGACCACCTGAGGAGAGTTTGGCTGCAAGGGCCTCCCCATTTTTTTCACCTGTGACCTTGGTCCAACTTAGGGCTGAGTTACTATTACTGAACTAAATAGTCATGCCAGTAAACCTTCATGGCTTCTCCGTAGTGTGAGGCTTCTCTACTTGAGTTGCTGAAATCAAAGCAGTGGATGCATGAGGACTCAGCCCTTCACATCATCCCACCATCAGTGGCATGGTGGCCCTGTTTCCAGTGGTCCATCTGCTGAAGGCTGCAGGGGCTAGGTTTCTAGTTCCTCTGAGACAATCAGCGGCTGACAACTCTCCCTGAACCTCTTGAGGGACATTTGCCTTTTAACTGGTGAACACTCTCAACTCGCCTTGGAGATGAGAAGGAGCCCCTCTGAGGAGGGTCAGGAGGTAAGGGAGCAGGCACACTGTGGCCATACTTATAGAGTGCTCCTCATATGTGACCCTGGTTTCTGACCACAAACGTTTCCTGGAAAACATCATTCTTTTTCTGTATCCCTGGGGCTGTCATCTCAAATTCTATTACATTACTGGAGGGAAAAAGTTTTCTCCCCTGCTATTTCAAGATAGTGGAGTGTGCATATTGGCCCTGCAAGAGACATGTTTGATTTGAGGTAACTATCAATTCACTGTTGAAAGGAAGAGGGAGGGATTTCATATTAGATGCCACTACAGCATCCCTAAGACAAGATCTATATACTGTTTTTCCCTTGCAAAGAAGAAAATACTCTGAGGCTCCCGAGTGTTTATGAATTTACGTTCTCTTTTGCCAGCCTTGCAGAAGCTGCTGAGCTAAAAGCGTTCGCTCAAGGCTGATGGAGGGGCCTCAGCGGCCTGAGTCTTGGCACCTGGGTTTCAGCCTTGATCTGGAGGAGAACAGGTCCCTGCTGGCTAGGTGTCCAGAACCAGGCAAGACTCTGAATATCCCTTGCAGGCAGATGTGAGATATTTAGAGCAGAGGGAAGGGGACTGTTGCAGGAGAAGGTGGGACTCATTAAAGGGGGTAGGGCCAATGCAAATTCAACAGGCCAAGCGCAGTGCTGGCAGGAGAGCTGGCCTTGGAACACTGTGAGACTTCGTGGAGGTCTTTAGCAACAGGGTAAGTCCTCACGTGACTGGAGGGTTGGTGGGAGGTCTTCCCACAGGCTTGGGTGTGGATTTGATGAACCCTCAAAGTCTTTGCAGCACCCTGATTTTGTGGCTAAGGTTCGACAGACACATGTGGCTGCCGATGAAATAAAACAGGGATCTAACGGGACACTTTGGGCTTTCCATCCTTACCTCCTGCCTGCTTCCAAATGCAACATTGACTCTGTTATGTGCTACAAGGTCTGTCTTACTCTGTTTCTATTTTAAAAGCTGAGTAGAGTTGATTCCCTTCACCTAGGCTGTAGTGTTCCTCTTTCTGGTAGAAACTTTTTTATTTACTTCTTTTTATTCTTTGACAGTTTCATGCATGCATACAATGATTCTTAGTCATTTTTGCTGGTTGTGGCGGCTTACAGCAGCAGGATATGCTGAAGAGAAACATCTATTGAGTCTCTTTTGAACACTCAAAGAAAAGGAGAAAATTTGCTAGTCCAGGATCTTACAGATATAATTAATTACTGGAATTCATTTATTTAATCTCCACCCTCAATTCCACCAACTTGGTTTATTTTCTCTGTTAACACTTAAAATTCACTTCACAAGAAATAAAACCACACCCCAACAAACCCCAAATCCAAGAGTCTTACAGAGCCCCCATCCCCTTTTGTGGAGACTTCTTGTTTGAAACAGGAGGATCTTGTGGTTTGATAAAGTCTGTTTTGAGCACCCCAGGTGGGGAAGGGCTCCCTTTGAAAGCTTTACGGTGTAGTCTCTCCCAAAATGTGAGTTTACTCAGAGAGGAAAGGTGAACTGCATTTCTTGAGAGCAAAACATACATCCGTGTCATTCACCAGCACACCCCTATTCCATTCCAAACAAACGCTGACCTTGTTCTGATGTGAAGCCAGAGCGGGTGGGAAATACAGCATGGAAATACAGTCTTGCAGGACTGTGAATGTGCCAAGCGGCAGAAATGCTGCATTTTGAGGGAGGAGAGAAGGGCCCAAGCTGGTCTTTCTAATTCTTTCTCTGTTGCTGACCTCAGGTAGAGTAACTCAATGGCTATTTGCCACTTTAGGAAAATTGCCTAGGGTGCTCAGATTGCCAAATGGATTTCCCTCCTAGGATCTATTTCTTGGAATCCCTTCTGTCTTTCTTCTAACCTTAAGAAGTTTTCTTGGGAGCTTTTTTTGGTGTGTGCATATGAACTCCTGCCCTAAACAATAGTAACTGGTCTCTACTTAGATGCTGGGCACGCTTCTTCCTTCTATCAATGCGGCAGGTTATTCTCCATCTTTCAGGGGAATGTCTTAGGAAAAGGCTTTTGACTGGTGCAGAAACTTGGCTAACATTACAACAGGAGAAAGAAGGGGGACACAGATTAGGAGATGCTCAGAATATGGGGTTTTGATGTTGAATGAAACACATAGTGTTCTCTCTTGTAAAAAGGCTAAGATGAGGGTTCAATGAAACGACAGTTGTTTTTCATACAGGGTAACACACACTCCTCATAGTCAAGGCATTATAGAATTTCATGCAACAAAAACGATGGGTTTGTGGGAAAAACAAAATTGGGTGGAACACTCAACACCTGTATATTGGAGTAAAACATATCATAAAACATTAATAGAAGTTTTAAACATCTTAAATCCCCAATAGAATAAAACAGTAATATCAACAAAGTCATCCTTATCATGATACATAGAGAGGTTGACCTAGAGAAAGCCTAAGTACAGTGCAATGAGGGGGCTTTCTAAGTCATGGAGACGGAAGTAATTGTAGGGTGGAGTGTGACAGTGCCAAGGCTGCTGCTGCTGCTGGCTCTTTCTGTTTTCCTTGTGCCTTGAAGGAGAAATCGAGCCATTGTTGCTTTTCTGTTTCTCTCTTCCTTTTAGAAGTTGCATACATGGCCCCGCATGACGAGGTGGGCCATAGGCAAGAGACACCCTGCTTAGCAATGAATTCAACATTTTTTTTTTTTTGTCGTAAAGGTTTAGCTTTATATTAGTGTGTGTGTGTGGTGTGTGTGTGTGTGTGTGTGTGTGTGTGTGTGTGTGTGTGACACAAATGTGTATGAGTACCTCAGGGAGCTGGAAGAGGGGGTTGGACTCCTTGGAGCTGGAGTTACAGGCAGTTATAAACTACCCAACCCAGGTACTAGGAACCAAACCCACATCCTCTGCACAAGCAGTATGCCACCTTAATTCTGGAGCCATCTCTCCAGCCCTGTACTTCGCATTTTCACATTTACTCAGTGCTACCAGAGGGCACATCATCATTACTATTTTATATATATATATTTATATATATTTATATATATTTATATATATATCCCATCACAGCTTTGTGTTTTGATGACTATACACATCCCTTTACTTATTTACATTACATGAATAAATTCACGCAAACAGGTAAGCTTTGTACTCAGCCATGCCGGCCATGGAAAACAGTAACCCCTCAATCAATTTCAACTAATGATGTATAAGTTAGCAGCTTTTTGAGTTGATGACTCAGGTGCTCTCAGTAGGATGGCTGAGGTGTGCACAGTGATGTTTGCATGATGCAGCTAGCGAAGACAATGAGATGAGCTCAGTGGAATGGAATGTGGGGTGGGGCCAATGAGCCCTGGCTCTGAGCTTTGGCTCTGTCACATACTAGCAGTGTGACTGGACATGTCATTACTTCATGTCATTGACCGTCTGTTTCCATATCTGCAAAGTGCATCTATTAAAACCCACCTTTTCCCTCTAGGGGCTACCTGTGCCTCGAGATGCTAACCCTCTCTGCAAACTGTGAGGCGCTGTGGAAATTCGGTTTTGATACAGTCACAATCCAACAGACCACTGTACAGAAAGGTGAAAATTATTTGCAGGTGTAAAAAGGGCATTTCCCCTTGTCTCTTGGGCTTGTCTCTTTTGCTTGCTCATTTCCACCTCAGTGGGAAAGCTGACCACGTGTCCTCCATGGTTTGATAGACACTGTGCAGGTTCTGTGTACATATGTGCTCCCTTTGGCTCGAATCAGGAATGCTCCGAGGAAAGCTGTAGGGCACGTCTTAAGTCGAAGCTGGGCAGAAACGGGTGAAACACTGTGAGTGATATCCCTCACTGCCAAATCACTTCCCCACGGTACTGAGTCTGTGGTTGCTGGTATGTTTGTTTGCAATTCAGGCAATTGCACGGAGTGGGTAAGATGGTGACAAAAACCTACCGTACCTTAATTGTCACCTGGGACATTCATATTGGAGACAAAGACGGACTTTTGGGCTGGTGGGATGGCTCCTGGGGTAAAGGCCTGGCAACCCGAGTGTGATCTGGAACCCACAAAAAGGTGGAAGGAGAGAACCAGCTCCACAAAAGTTGTCCTTTGACCTTAGTATGCACATATACCCGCACATACGCATCATGCACACACATACACACAATAACAATAATAACTACATAATGGACTATCTTGAGGTGTCCATGGAGAGGCTGTCTGAGGTAGACTTGTCGACAGTCTTACCTAATGTCTGTATCCCTGTATAGGTGCCAGGCATATGAGTAAAGAAGCACCCAAAGATTCACGATGCCCCAGATTTTGATTTACTGCTAGCTTGTGAGTCCTAGATGTAAGGAGAGCATCGGTAGGTCATAGACACCACGGAGAAATGACACATGCTGTGCTGTGTCTCATGAGAATCCTTGGCCTTCAGAATCTGTGAGCTTCATTTCCCCTCCTTTTTTTTCTTTTTTTCTTTCTTTCTTTCTTTTTTTTTTTTTTTTGGGACATGGAGGCTCATGTGACTCAGGCTGGCCTTGAACTCCCCATACAGCCCAGAATGACCTTGAATTCTTGATGCTCCTGTCTTCACTTCCTCATGCTAAAATTACAGGAATGTGCTTCCATACCAACTCATATCTCTAATTCTGCAGTCGTTTGTTAGATAGCAATACTAACCAGAATGGAAAGCAACATATGAAGTTATAAAAAATGTTTACCTGATCCTACACAACAGAGCTGTATTCACAGAAAACAAATACCTGACCTTTTGTATATAAGTGGAATGTTAATTAAATCATCCCTCAGAGCACTAATGCACTTATTCCTAAACTTTGCTGCAGAGAAAACTCTGGGGTAACTAAGCATCCCAATCCTAATGGATATTCATAGCTCAATGCCAGACAAAATATGGCTGCCATTTATAGATGCAAGCACCGCCTTCTCATTAACAATATAACATATATAGGTTGGGAAAGAGAAGTAAAAACGATTTCAGAGTCCAACTTCAGACCACGCAGTCGGCCTATGAGCATCAATGACCAAAAACTGCCACTCAGGGACACATGCCTGGCTAAGGGACATTTAGTCGGAAATTCTACATGGGCCACTAATATCAATACACTGTTGGTTTTGAGATAATAAAATATTGATGTAAATGTAAGATATGAAAATATGTGAATCTTGGAATTAGCCTTGACCTTAAGCTCCTCAAAGCATGTTTCAGAAATGATAATGAAATAGCAATTCTCTGTGATTGTCCGACATCAGCCGGCTGATACGTTCATGCCATCCCAAACATGCAGAGTGTTGCAAGTTGGCACCACTTCTAAGACCCCAGTGGCTCCTTCATATTGAGTGTTTCCTCTCTACTGGGTTGAGCATGGCTGGTCACATGGAGGCCATTCACAACCACATGTGGTCCTCGTTAGCACCTTATTGCTCTGCATCACACAGTCTAATACCGGCTGATTAATTGGTTGCTATCAGCAGCCTTGGAGTAGCCTTACTGAGAAGGCGAGACCACCAAATGAAGGCTGAAGGCGCTGTGGTGTAGCCCGAAAGTTCTGTTTACAGTACCTCTATTTTATGATGACTAGAGTTGAATGAGCCAACTTTTCCCTGGAGTGGTAGGTGCCTGCTTAATGATTCCCTGTGCTTAACATAATTGAGAAACACCTTCTCCATTAAAAAAAATTCACTTTTTTTGAGAGTTTTTATGGCAAGAAAGGTAAATGTTGTCTCTACTTTCTTCGAGTGGTGAGTGGGGAGCTGCTGAAACCTTGTGTGAACTATTCTTGCCATATGCCAAAACTTTGACAGTTAATAGAGATTATGAAAATATAAAGAATTACACATTTTGGCAACTTTTAGAAATTACTTTGAAGGAATAGTTCAGAGAGCTGATTTACGTGTATAGGTATTTATCTGTTTATTTTTATTGCTTTTTAAAGTTAGTATACAAGGTAATGGGTTTCATGACAGTATTTTCATACATAACTTTGTTCTCGTTCATTCCCCCTCCCCATATGCCTTCTTCATCCTCCTGACCCCATATTGCTGGTATCCTTCTGTTGGGTATCAGTTTCCCGGAAGATTAAAATCTTCCACCTCAGAGGGAAACTTCTTAAGAAAGAAGATGTAAAAGGGAGGTGAAACAGCAAGGTATTTAAAGATAGGCTATTTATAAGGAAGTTAAGCAATGTGGTGTTCTAAGGAGAGGCAAAACACTCCATCCTGTAGGGAAACTCCTTAAGAAAGGAAGCCAAGAGTTCAAAATAGCTTCAGGAAGTCCATGAAACTGACTAGATTCATTAGACCACACCCTCCCAATAGTATTTAAAACAGTAAAGACCCATGGGAGTTACTCTCAGACAAGCCCAGCAACCTGGAAGAAGCAGAGATCAGTGAGTTGCCTGGAAGAGGTTCAGACCAATAGAGCCACAGGGAATGAACACCCTCCAACCTGTTGTTGAACTGCCTTCAGGTTGTGCAATGTGCTCCAGATTTCCAGCTTTTGTGAGTCACCCATGCTGGGGTGGGTTTTGCTGAAGCAGCTGTCTTTGAGTTGTTTCTGCTCCTGTAAGTCACCCCCACACTGACATTCTTGTAAGTAAGCTCCACACCGACATTTCTGTAAGTAACTCCAGTAAGACTTGTTGTTCACCAAGTTATCTATACTTTAGTCTGCTGTTGGTTGCCTGTTGGGGTTGAGGGGATGATTGCTCATATTTCTCCTGGAATAGTGTCACACAACACTTTCCCTCCATGCCCTGACAATAACCTTACCTCTGTGTAACCTTCATGATGCTGAGGTCTTTTCCTGTTTCTTCTGTCCTTACATCATGAAAGCATGTTGAACTTTTTTTTTTTTTTCAAGACAGGGTTTCTCTGTGTAGCTTTGGAGCCTGTCCTGGAATTCACTCTGTAGTCCAGTCTGGCCTCAAACTCACAGAGATCTGCCTGCCTCTGCCTCCCGAGTGCTGGGATTAAAGGCGTGCGCCACCACCGCCCAGCGCATGTTAAACTTTATCAAATGCATTTTCTGTGTTTATTGAGATGATCAAGAGACTTCCGTCTATTTATTATTTATTTATTTATTTATTTATTTATTTATTTATTTATTTATTTATTTATTTATGTGTTTTATTATATTTATTGATTTGCTTATGCGAACCTATCTTTGCATCTCTAGGATGAAACAACTGGGTCATAACATATAATATTCTTAATGTGTACTTTAATTCAGTTTGCACATATTTTATTGAGAATTTTTTTTAAAGATTTGTTTATTTATTTATTATGTATACAGCATGTATGTCTGCACACCAGAAGAGGGCACCAGATCTCATTACAGATGGTTGTGAGCTACCATGTGGTTGCTGGGAATTAAACTCAGGACCTCTGGAAGAGCAGGCAGTGCTCTTAACCTCTGAGCCATCTCTCCAGCCCTTATTGAGAAATTTTAAGTCAATATTCTGTAGGTGTCTCCAAACTAAAAACTCAATGAAGAAACAACTTATATCATAGACCAACTGCATTTAACCAATATCTGTAAAATAGTCCACCCAACAGATACCAAATAAACATTTTTTAGTAGCAGATGGAACATTCTCTAAAATCTGTCATTTCCATGCTGCCATAAGAGTTAAGCTAGATGTCACTTACATGCCACTGTGACAGTTAAGCCTGATGGTCAACTTAGTGGGATTTAAAATCACCCTGGAGGCTAATCTCCAGTGTGTCTTTGAGGAACTTTATAGAATAGGCTAATTGAGATGGTAAAACCCACCCTAAATCTGGGTGATATCATTCCATGGGCTTGTTGCTCTACACTGTATAAAAGAGAGAGTGCAAGCTGAGTGTTAGCATCCACTGTTCTCTGTTTCCTGACTATGTGGGCTCTGGGGAGGAAACTCAAGTCTTCAGGCTTAGAGGTAAGAGGTTTGACCTCATGAGCCATCTCACCTGGTCCTTCCATCCATTTTAAAAGATAACTTTTCTGAATATAGTAATCTTTCTTAGTAGGGATTTACTTTAATGGCTTGAAATATGTTAAATATGTAATTCTTTGTCTTTGTCTTCTTTCCCTCCTCCTTTCCTTTCTTCCCTTCTTCCTTCCTTCCTTCTTCTCTCTTTCTTTCTCTCTCTCTTTTAGTTGCCACTGAAAGATCTCATATCACCTTGATGTTTCTCTCTTTGTTAATTGACAGTTTTCATTAGCAGTTTTAATATTTTTTTCTTTGCTTTGTATTCTCGACACCTTGATTATATGACATGAGGACTTTTTCTCTGATCTTGTCTATTTAGGATTCTCAATTCCTCTTGTACCCACTTTCTCCCCTCTAGATCTTGGAAATTCTCTGCTTTAATTTAATTGAATAAATTGTCCATGTTTTAAATTTTCATCCTAGTTCCTTCTTCTACTCCATGAATTCTTAAGCATGCTCTTTTGAGTGTTTCCCAGTGTTCTCAGAAGGTTCAGTCGTGACTATTACTTTTTCTTTCTGTTTCTTAATGTATTATTGTCTCAACCTTGACTTCCATCCATGAAATTCATTTTTCTTCTCAATCTGTTGATGACACTGTCCATTGTGATATTTATTTCACTTACAGGTTGATTCATTTCCAGAATTTCTGTTTGGTTCTTTTTTCTTGTTGAATTTTTGCTTCCTTGTTTCTGAATTTCTCCTCTAAATTGCTTATTATTTAATCTATTTGGCTACTTTTTTTTGTTCAGGTCCTGAATTGATTTCTTTGCTCCATTTATCTGACAATAAATGGAGTTAACTTGTAGTAGAGGGCACTTAGATACTTTTGTTGTGTGTCTAGAGGTTCAAAGACAGCCCCATAGTGTACTGACTAGGAAATATGTACTTCATAATTCTTTAGAGCAAATGTATTAATAATTAAAAAGTAAAGTAAGGACAGAATGAGAAAAGAGGAGAAGAGTGAAGACTTGAGTCTTCAATGAGATCTTTGTTCCTTTTAAAATATAAGACTCTGAAATTCTTTCCTTTATCTCCGTGTCTTTGCTATCCATGGAGGAGTTGTGAGCTGTTGTAGTCACTGGTTTCTGGTTGGTTGGTGTATATGTTTCTTTTGCTTTGAAAAATGTGTCCTCTGGTTTTCATTTTCTCTTTCCCCTGTTTTCTGTTTGTTTTTTTTTTTTTTCCCTATTGATGTGAGTCTCCCTGGGAGTTATCTTCACTCGGATTTATGTTCCTGACTGCTTTTAGAGAGGAAGCTGACCGCAGTAGTTATCTCTGACACTAGTCCCTGTGTTAACTTGTAGTAGAGGGCACTTGGGTACTTTGGTGGTATGTCTAGAGGTTCAGAGACAGCCTCATAGTGTACTGACCAGGAAACATGTACTTCATAATTCTTTAGAGCTAAAGGTATTCATAATTAAAAGGTAAAATAAGGACAGAATGAGAAAAGAGGAAAAGAGTGAGTGAATGAGAGAGGAAAACAGATGGGATATAGATATGAGAAGTAATAGAGGGAAGATTAGAGAATAGGTGTGGAGGAAGAAGGATGGTCATCAGAGCCTGTTCAGTATGATACAAGCTAAAACCAAACAGCTAGCTCCTGCCTGGTTGGGAAGAAAGAGGTTTCTCCCTTCCTCCCCCCACCTTTCTCTCTCTCTTATAATAACCTCTGAAGGTTGAGGGGAGGGCTGCTAGTCTTAGTAATTCAAACACATTAAATTAGTTTGCCTTTTTGTCTGAGGGAGAGAGAGACTTCTGGGTGAGGACTCAACTTTCTGCCAGAATTTCCCAGTCTGAGCCTTCCCACACCAGCCAGTTATAACTTCATCTCTGGTGATTTTCTGGATCATTCTTTCCATGTGGGGGTGGCGGGTGTGTGGGTTGGGGTGTTCTATGACTGAGGATCTGAAGTGGGATGGAAGCCTACCCTCTGTGCTTACCTTTGTCACTGGGTGGTCTCGTCCAGGTCCTGCCCATTGGCAAGACTGTTCCAAGGCACTCCACGCTCGTGTTATTGTTCCATCAAGTAGTGGTGAGCTCAGGATCTTCACTCCAGTGGGCAGCCCCAGCTTCAGGCTCCTGCACCACACTTCTGCCTGCACAGCCTGTGCTGCTCTGGCCGCCTCTCAGCCAGTGTGCCATTGTCTCTTTAATTCATTGTTGTTGTGGTATTCATGTCCTGGGAAGAAGATCACCTCCTGGGCAGCCACCACTTACCCTAACCCATTCTAGCAGCTCAGTGTGCTTAGATACTACTTGGCAGTTGATTATGTATATTTCTTAGGTTTTTTTCTTTTTAAATTCCTTCTCTCATAGGAATAAATTATTTTTAAAAATCCTGATACTTCTTCTTCACTGAGTTACTTAGGTGGTGCTTTACTTCAAGCCTATGTTCTTTAAAAGTGTGAAGTCTCTTGAGGCAGGTTAGATGGCTATGGATAAAGGTGCCTGCTGCCAAACCTGATGATCCAGGTTCCATCCCCTCGATCCACATGGTGGAAAAAGAGAACCAGTTTTCATAGTTGTCCTCTGACCTCCACAAGTCAGCTGTAACAGGCACACACACATAGACACACATGCACACACACACACACACACACACAGACACACACACACACACAAATGTAATAAAATAAAAAAACGAAGTGTCAAGCTCATTACTTAAAAACATGTTCAGGGATGGGTAAGATGGGTAGTGTGTAAATGTTCCTGTTGTCGAGCCTGATGACCTGAGTTCAATCCCCAGAACCCACATGGACACACACACACACACACACACACACACATGCACACACAGTGACATGAGAATATTCACAGGTATGCAGCATACACACACATACACACTAAATAAATGGTAAAATAAAACACACACACACACACACACACACACACACACACACACCCATGTCCAACATCAAAAGAAAAAAAAAAGACGTTAGAGTTTCTACTTCACAGGCATAAGGTGATTAGATTGTAATATCCCAAGAAGCCCATTATGTGTCTGAACATGAATAAATATTTGTGATTACATTTGAGCAAGCATCTATAGTTTAGAAGAAAAACAAAACCGAATTTACTTTGGAGAGATCTGCCAATCAGAAGCCAGCTGGTTTGAAAATGCAATAATCAAGTGGATCCCACTCCAGCTGTGTGTATGGGACATTTTAGACCTGTAAGGGTATACATACATGCCTCTGGTTGCAGTAGAGGAAAATCTGAACCTCAGATGGGTGCAGGCTTGCAGGGCCAAGCTCCAAGCTTCTGTGGGAGGAAAAGGAATCTAGTTATTGTATTCTCACTCCTGTGGGGTAAGAATTGCCAACACCCCCCCCAGAGGCATGAATATTAGTTCTTAGAGGAATATAAAAAAGGTTAAAAAATTCATGAAGTCCGGTGATACCTACAACTTACACATGTCTATATGGTAAACCTATGGCATTAAAATTCCACCTGGAAAGTGATAAGAAAATGTTTAGACAACATTGCTCTAAGTTGAGAGGAAAAGTTACACTTGACACCAACATCTGAACAAGTCAAGGCATTTCCACTGTGTGCAAGGTCCTCTCCCCATCTTCCGACATCCCAGTGACAGAATGTGTGTGTTTAGAACAATGTTTATTTGGACCATTTCTTAAAAGGAGGAAGAGGAAAGGGATGGGGGTGGGGAGCCATGCCCTTTCACCTTTCTGCTTTCCAGATCATTAGAAATGTGAGGGTGAGTCTGTACTTGGGATGAGTACATGACAGAAACCCAGAGCCATGTCTTTGGGCCTTGCTTCTCCCGAGTGTACTGAGGTCATGGGAATAGTTGGAATCTCGGTCTTTGGTCTCTTGCTTGCACCTGCTCAGGTGGGAACACCACTTCCCAGTTCTTTTCTGGGAAGCCCAAGGCAAGTTTCTTTCTAAGCTCCTGGGACACAAGCATCTCCTACTGCCCCCCCAGAAATTCTGCTGGTGTTCTCTGCTCATGAGGTAAATTAAGGAGAAAGCTATCCTTCGCTTTGTTGCTGTCTACTCCAAAGGAACCACTACCATTTACTGCAGCCCAGCACTGCCTTAGAAAAAGGGAGATTCCTCCTTCAGGGGTCTGTCTGACCAAGCAAATCTACATCCTCTCTTTCCTTGTCCTCATCTTCCCTATCCCCTTCTACATTCTTCACGTAAGATGACTTTCCTCATATAGGACCTAATGTCTCTACATATATATTCTCCTTCCACTAGACAGGAGATGAGTGTATACCCCTGAGGCTCCATGTCTAGCCTCATATCAGTTTGGACTCCACAGGGATCCCCCAGTTGCACCTGCATGCCTGTTAGTAATTCACAGTCATGTGAGACTTGGTAGTGGCTCAGAGCCCTTTAACATAAAGTAAACCCAGCTCATTTAGAAAGTAGAGGAATGAGAAGGGAGCAGAGAAACAAATTTTGGGGAACTTAGCAGAGCATGAGAGGCTTTATAAAGGAGTGTCAGGGTGGAGCTGGTGTGGTGGAGGAGACACCGAAGAAGGGTCTAGCAAAGTAAAACAAGCTGTTAAGTGACATTGCAACATCAGAAAGTTAACTCTATAGGCTAAATAAAAATACGTCAAATATCTATAATCCTAGCACTTGGGAGATGGTGGTCAGAAGACTGAGTTTGGCAGGCTGCTGAGATGGCTCAGTGGATAAAGGCACTTGCCACAGCTGGATGACCTGACTTTAATCCATAGTCATCAGGGAGAAAGTATTTACAATGTTAGGACAGTGAGTAGAACTTTGGTCTTTCCAGCTACTCTGTGTATCTTATTTTGGCAAAGTAAGCTGCAGGTCAAAGGGCAAGTTTATTAACATAGTACTACTTCCTTCCTTCTCTTCGTCTTTGTGACAACGAAAGAAGAGTTTGCACATGAAGAAAACAGATATCTTCTATGGAAATTTAAATGGGAATGGCCCTCACAGGCTCATGTATTTGAATGCTTGGTCTCTGGTTAAAGAAACTATTTGGGAAGGGTTAGGAGGTGTGGCCTTGTTAGAGGAGGTATGTCACTGGAGGTAGGCTTTGATGTTTCAGAATCCCACCTGTCTCTCTGTCTCTGTCTCTCTGTCTCTGTCTCATTGCCTGCTGTCTATGGATCAGTATGTAAGCTCTCAACCCCTTGCCTGCCTGCTTGCAACCACCCTTCCTGCCATTATAATCATGGACTAACTCTCTGGAACTGAACAAGCCCCCAATTAGATGTTTTCTTTTATAAGAATTGCCTTGGTCATGGTGTCTCTTCCCAGCAAGAGGGCAGTAACTGAGACAACTTCTAAATCTGAGGATGCACAGTATCCTGGGAAAAAGTCCATTTAGTAACTTCAAGAATGTCTGCTGAACCCCAATAAGGCCCCAGGAGTCTATTCAGTGTTTCTAGCTGGCAGAGTGAGAGCAGTTGGGGTAGAGATGAAAGCCAGTGTTAATAAACAGAATAGAAGGCTTGACCCTTTCTAAATGTGCTGTTCAATTTGCTAATAAAACCACTTATTTATTTTAGCAAAGCCATAGGTTTTAGCCAGATTTTAGTTTTACAGGTTTAATATAATTCAGCATCACTTATTATAATCTAGCTCTTAAAGTTTTTGACCTTAAGAGTCTCAAGAAGAAATTAAGTAGGAAATATATTGGGCTTATAAAAGTGGAGATGAAATTTTCAAGGGAAATTTAGCAGTAAAGAGTAAGTTGGAAGCAGATTTCAGCTTTGTTCTGAAAATAATTTTGGTCTGAGAGACGTCTTTGAGTAACACACTTCTTTGCTTGGCTATGTAAAATGTCAAACTCTAGGCAAGGAGTCAAACTACCTAATCCCATTGAATTTCTCCCTTTAATGCAAAAAAAAAAAAAAGCCAAGGTACTTGGTAAGGTTGTTCTGGAGAATAGTTTTAAATTAGTATAACTTTGAAGTGAAGCTCCTGTCGATCCCACTAAATCTCCTCTAGTGGAGAAGAACTGCCATCAGATTGCTGAGATTTAGAGAGTTATGTGACTTAGGTGCCATTTGCTGCTGTGACTTGGGAAAATCTGCTCTTTCCATTAGAAATTCATCTTGTTTGCATAGTACTTGGCTCACTTGTATCCCTGGCTCTAACCTGTCTTAGGGCAGGGCTTCCTTCTACTGCCCCCAGCTGGGGCATCTTTCAGGCCTAGGGAACCCCAGCAGTCAATGGTTCACCTTGATTCTCGCTTAGAAACCCATTTATTGGTCTGGAAAAGCCAAGTATTTCCTCATTGCTGAGTAAAAGTAATAGAGGCCTTTCCAACGTCTTTGCAGACACAAAGCCACATTAATTAGTTTTTATGGTTTTTCATCTCTCTCAGACGTCCAGTTTTTCTCAGATGTTCAGTTTGAGAGGCACAAGGCAGTTCCTGATGAGCTCATGGACTGGGTCAGCACTGGTTGAAGGTGTCCCCATGGGCTCATGGAAGACTGGTGTGTATGCCTCAGGGCAACTGATTTGTTCTTAGTAAGAAGCAGTGTGGGTGCTTGACAGGTGACAAAGACTTTTGCTCCCAGCACTGAGTAAATATGGAAGCAGTGGTGTGAAAGACAGGATCATGTAAGATGTCTTAAGACACGGTACTATGGGGGCTCATTGTTAGTCCTAAGACTTATGCCTCTTTATGTCACATTTTCCTTTTGGAATATTCATACTCTCAGAGAACTGGTTCACATATGTTTTCTTTGTGTATGTTGATGCCACTAACAGGCTAAAGATTCTGTTACATGTCAAACTATTTTTCCCAGCTTCTCTTCTGTTTATCTATGGTGATACAAGTCCTCTGCAGATTTCAATGTGATCTGTTGTGTGCTGGTTTTAACCAGTTTAATACCCAAGATTCTAGAGCTCTTCACTACTTCCCCCATGTAATAATAGCAGCATGGGTTTACAAGTCCTAAAATAATTGTTTTATGCGCATGAGTTTTTGCCTGCATGCATATAGAATATACATGCGTACCATGTATATTCCTGGTGCCCTGAGAGGCCAGAAGAAGGTGTCAGATCCCCTGGAACTGGAGTTATAAATGGTTGTGAGGCAACATGAGGATACTTGGAATTGAACCTGGGTCCTCTGCAAGAGCAGCAAGTATGGTTAACTTCAGAGCCACCTTTCTAGCTCCCATTTTGCAATTATTAACTAATGTGAAATACAGAATATTTTGTTTTGAACATTTTGTGACACATTGACAATACTAAGATACTGGAAACAAGTTAAAAATATCTACCTCAGAATAGTTACAAAACAATCGAAAAACTTCTCATTTGGGAAATTCAAAACAGACATTGAGACCTGATAGTAGATACAGTGCAAGAGAATACTGCATTTAGAATAGTAAAAAAAGCAAGCACAGAGTGCTCAAAATTCAGACAAGAAACTGTAAAACATCCAGAAAAACACAGGAGTGGATTTGCTCAAAGGGAAACATACAAGTTCTTGGGTAGAAAGACTAAACACCATAAAAATGTCAGTAACATGGTTTCGACACAAATAACATCAGGTTCTTTACAGAGGAACCAAGAATTGAGGCTGTCCGAGAAAACCCCAAAGCAGGGATAAAGAGAACATCATAGCAAAGAAAACACGGTACAGGCAGCATCCGACTTCAGGAGAGGGAGACAGACTTTTATTTTGTTAATCTGAAATAATTGTATACTTACAAAGCTTTTGCAAAAATTATACAAATAACCCCCTGCCCCATGACCTTTTCCAAGACTTGCCAGCTTTTAATATTTTTGTTACATTTATTTTATATCATCTTTCTCTCTCTCTAACACACCTACAATTTGGGTACGTACTAAACCCTTTCAAAGTAATTGTATTCATTACACCCCTTTTCCTGATAGTAATAGTATCTCCATGTATGTCTAGGAAGGGAGGTGAAACAAGACTGGCCCTAAGTTGATAATTGTTGAAGTCAAGTCATAAGTGAAAGTTAATTTTGTTAGTTAACATTTAGATCTTCTTGTCATTTTTCCACAAAAAGGGGAAGAAGGATATGGAGAGAGAGCAATTGCCTTCACCCATGGACTAAGCTGACCTTTATTAAATGGAAACCTTAACTGATACTCTGGAATTTTTAGGGTATAAATAAAGAAAAGTACCAGGCTGGACATGGTGTTGTGTGTCTATAATCCTACCACCTAGAAGGTAGTAGGTAGGGGTTGGAGATTTAGCTCAGTGGTAGAGCACTTGCCTAGCAAGTGCAAGGCCCTGAGTTCGGTCCTCAGCTCAAAAAAAAAAGGTGGTAGGTAGCAGGAGGATCAGGCTTCAAGGCTCTCTTCAGCGATGGAGCAAGTTGAAGACAAGCCTAGGCTGCCAAACAGGTCTCCAAAATGGATAATGCTTTCCTGAAGGCCCAGGTTGCCTTGATGACCTCTAGAGTTTTCTAACCAATGTCTTCTCTAAAGCGCAGGCACAAGCAGAGAATTATGGGTCCAGGTCCAAGATTAACTCTCACAACTTATTCCCAGGAGCTGCATCAGGCAGCAAGCAGAGCAGGGGAAACCCACCCTGCCTTGTTATGAGCAGAGCATACCCCTGTAACCCTTCTAGCTCCCATTCTGGAGGCACTTCTGAGTCCACTACAGGCCAGCTGCCAGTGGCTCACCAGGTGCTGGACCTCAGTTGGACCTTTTACTGCAGGCATGGTAAGATCACTATTTCACTTTGCTCAGTGGGCCTGTCAATAGAATTGGTTTCCTGGAGGGAAACGTTATGTTTCCCTCACTGTTTCTGGAGCCAATGGTTCCCACCAGTGGCATTTTAATTACATACCAAGCGGCTGCCTAATATTTTGTCTGTCTAAATATATGTCTAAATTTGTCCTCAAGTGATTCTAATGCATTTCCTCTTTGAGCCTTGGGATAGAGTATTTCAAAGGAGAGTATGGTCCTTGGATACATATCAATGTGCGGTTCATAACTGCCTGGAATTGATAAAATAACTCGAACCTATTTTGACATCAGGATTAAATGACTTGAAATGATGCAGTCCCTTCTTTCACACATTTGGAGGCAATATTAAGATCACAAGATATAAATCACTGCTATAGCACAGTTGAGACAATTCGTCAACTTTAGACTATTTCTGTTTTGTCTATATAGTCTAGAAATAAAACTGTGTGTATTGGTCTTACCCCATTTTATTACCTATTCCCATGAGCAACTGAGGGCATATTCCCACAGACAGAGGTTCTGAAATGTCTTTGGGGCATGATTTGGCTTGAGAAATAGGCTCAAAGTTCGCAGATTATTGCTGTGTTGGGGGCAGGGATCTAGTTGCAAGCAGGAGTCCTGATCATTTCCACATATATGTTGGTTGGATATGTTGGCGTAGCTCTGGGCTTGCCACTAGCCCTGTAATATACTCAGAACTTCTTAGCTCAGCAAGTAAGTCCAGCGAGCACAATCAATGTCAAATGCAGAACAGTGACCTCATCCAATTGTGTGTGTGTGTGTGGCCCCTCTCAACACCTTGTGTCTTGATTTGGTGTCAGAACTGAGCCAACTGAAGTGTCTGGAATTCCATTCTCAGTCAGTGTTATTGCTGGATTTTTGGTCTGGGATGCATCCTTCCATTTTGGAGCCAAAGTAAGCAGAAAACATCTTTGCTTATTCATAAGCATTGTTCACTGAAGATGAGCAACCTTACTGAAATAATATATAATAATTGTGATTAAAGAAAAAACACAAAATGGAATTTCAGAGACCAAAGTAATTAAACATATGAAAGTTGAACACATTCATTTAATTTATGAACACAGTGGTGGTTTTACTTCTGTGAGGATACAGTTGGGAGATGGATTCTCTCTTCCAAGAGTTCTTAGCGCAAGAAATGTGATAGCAACAAAATGGGACATCTGATGTCCATGAATTTGATATTGTGGAATCTGGCTTTTCTCATTTCTCCAAGGCCTCACATCAACTCATTTAGAAGGGACAGATAGATCATGGTCAGGGAGGGGTCATGAAACAGGGACTGCATCTAGAAGCCTCTCTACTCCCACACTGTGGAAACTCATGTTTTTGATAGTATCTATGCCAGTACCAATTTTAGAGTGGAGTTCTATTTTTGTGGTAGTATGGGGGCATTTGTCAGTTCGTTAAGATATCAGAAATGTTAAGTCCAGTGTGACAGGCAAGGGCATTTTGGAGGAGCATGTCCCAGCCTAGAGTCAGATAAAGCACCAGGAAGGCAAAGAACCCTTGTTGAGTCCTGGAGTATTAATAGGGATGGTCCAGGAAGGCACTCAGCAGTCACTGACTGAATGTCATGTCTTCTGCATTTCAGCACATTTGTAGAACTGGAGGTGGTCAGCATGGTATATGTGTGTGGGAAGTAATTGTTCAGCCATTTGACATTTGACTACTAATTAATACACAAGCCAGGTAATTTCATATAGATATAATTATTATATGAGAGAATGTGCCAGAGTGCTTATGAGTCAGCTAATATTTTAACTATTAAACACTATTGAATACTGGGGATTTTACACCAAAATGGATAATTATTCAGAATATTGGTTTCCTCATCATAATATCTTAGAGAGACTTTTAGGTTATGGCAAATGAGACCTTTAGACTTCTTCCAGTCACCAAGCATGAGGTTGGCCCTGCTCATGAGGATGAATTGAACACAGGAAAGTGATAAAGAAGACATAGAAGTGTGAGGGAAGTAGAGAGGAGAGAGAGGATGGTGGAAAGAGGGGCAGGAAGACTGAAGTGCCCATTGAAGGATGGATTGGGAACAGCTGCTGCAGGTTTTGAGCGACACCAGCCAGGTTCTGCTTTGGGTGGCAGCTCATGTTGTTCTTACTGGGGACCATCACTGTTTCCATCCACATTTTACACAGAGGAAAACAGAAATAGAGGAAGGGTTGACACAAAGCAAGGGTAAGTTCAACTCCAGAAACCAAATTCACTGTCTAAACTCCTAACCCGGGATCTTACTTTTGTCCCCAGCAGTCTAGAAATGCCCCCAAACATTTTTTTCTGTATTCACTGACTGTTCCCACAAGACTGGGAAAAATAGATTCTATTTTCCCAGTGCCTTAGCTTTAGGCTCAACTCGTTCCATCTAGGGATGCCACACAGGTAGACTTTGAGGATCCTGGAGAGAAGTGAAACTAGGTACAGGATGCTGTCAGAACCTTTGTTCTACTGCCCAAGAGACGGATCTCCTTTTGGGGTATAGTTAAGTCTCATATTTACAGTGTGTCGTGGTTTGAATGAGAATCGCCCTGTTTTTCATATGTTTGAATACTTTATCCCTAGTTGGTGGAACTATTTGGGAAGATTTAGGAGGTGTGGCCTTATTGGAGAGGATGTGTCCCCAGTGGTTGGCTTTGAGGCCTCCTGCCATCTCCAGTGCTCTCTCTGCTTCCTGCTTGTGATTTGAGATGTGAGCTCTCAGCTGCTGCTCTAGCTGCTGAGGCCTATTACCCCTGCCTGTCATCATGGACTCTAACCCCTTGACACCATAAGCCCAGAATAAACTATTTGTTCTATAACAAGTTGTCATGGTGGTATATGACAGCTATAGAAAAGTAACTAACACGGTGTGATTTCTTTGTAAATAAAAAAAAATGGTTCCTAGAAATGAGCCACCAGGCTCAGCTTCTTCAAGAAAACGTTATTTTTCTTTGGGAATTTCATATGTAAGTGCTACATTTACATTATTCCCACCCACATGGAGCCCTTCAACTCCTCTCGTGTCGTCCCCACTCCCTGTCAAACCCATGACCTCTTCTTTAGTTACTATGGTCACACACATGTCTATATAAACACAGCCTGCTGAGTCCATTTGGTGTTGCTCATAAGCATATGTGTTTAGGGTTGACCATTTGGGGTCAGATAACCTATGAGGGGGCTCATCTTTGGAGAAAACTGATTATCCCTCTCTTAACAGCCATTAACTGTCTGTGACTCCTCATCTAGGCATGGGGCTTTGTGAGATTTCCACATCCATGCTGGCATGACAACTGGTGTTATCCCCGTGCATAGCTTCTTTAGGTGACCATATTGTTGAGATTTCATGGGTCCATCTCCTTGTTGTCTGGTAGGCACTTTCTGTTCTGGATGAATTTTTTTAATCTTATAACTTTTACTTGTGTAGAATCACTATTCTCCTAACTTTCTCACAGATCTTATGCTAAGCACTCCATGAAAATGTACAGTTACCTCAAACCTAAGCTGACTAGAGAGGGATATGGGCATAGTTTTTCGGGGCCACTGTGCTCAATTCACAAACTATTTCTGGAACTGTAATTTGATGTTTGTAATAATTGCTGCCAATTGCTTTCTTCTGTATGGAAATGAGCATTGATTTGTATGACAAGACAACTCAAACCATAGCCAAATTACTAACATGGTACACTGGAGACAGCTGATTGGGGGAGCCTGGGTGCTAGCTGCCTCACCCATTACCACCATGAGCTAGTGGTTTAAACATTTCACAACACTGTCTGCCCAGCTAAAAAGGAGCATTTGGATGAACTGGCTTTTAAGTTCCTTCTGGGTTAAAGCTAGAAACTCTTAGTTCACAGAAATGGCAGGTAGAATGGGGACCCCCAGAGTTGGCGGGAGAGGTGATGGGAAGTTTATGGACTTAAAGTTTTAGTTTGCAAATTGAAAACTTCTAGAATTTCTGTTGCATCATAGCAATGTGCATATAGTTGTTACTATTGCCCTGTGCACTTTAAATGATTAAGATAGCAAATGTTGCTCAGAGTGGTGGTTCACACCTTTAATCTGAACACTTGGGAAGCAGAGTCAGGCAGAACTCTCTGAGTTCAAAGCCAGCCTGATCTACATAGCAAGTTCTAGGCCAGCCAGGCTACATAGTAAGACCCTGTCTCAAAAAATTCAGAAACAGAAAACTTGGTATTATATGTTTTTAATCACAAGAATAGAGCATCAAGGACTCTAGTACAATTGTGTCTTTTGTGCTTCAGTGAGAATGCTCTTTTTTTTTTAAAGAAAAAATTTAATTGTATATGTGTGTGGTATGCGCTTGTTAGTGTGGGTATGTGTGCATATGCATGAAGTCCCAAGGTCAACAATGAGGGTCTGTCCTTGATTGCTTTCCAATTTTAGTTTTGGAGACTGAGTCTTTCACTAAATTGGAAGCTCATCAGTTTAGTGTGGCTGGCCAAGGAGTTTCAGAGATCCGCCTGTCTCCATACACTGTGTGTGCCCTGCTCTGCCCAGCGCTCCTTACCCGAGCTGTCTCCGTACTCTGTGTGTGCCCTGCTCTGCCCAGCGCTCCTTACCCGGGCTGTCTCCATACTCTGTGTGTGCCCTGCTCTGCCCAGCGCTCCTTACCCGGGCTGTCTCCGTACTCTGTGTGTGCCCTGCTCTGCCCAGCGCTCCTTACCCGGGCTGTCTCCGTACTCTGTGTGTGCCCTGCCCTGCCCAGCGCATCTTACCTGGGCTGTCTCCGTACTCTGTGTGTGCACTGCTCTGCCCAGCGCTCCTTACCTGGGCTCTAGGGATCCGAACACACGTCTTCACGCTTGTGTAAGGTGTTTTACTGACCGAGCCATCTCCCCAGCTTGAGAATGCTCTTTTATAAAACACACAAGCAGTTATAAAAGAGGATATAGCATTAATTTTCTGTTCTAATTCTGCCATGGATGTTTCAGTTTCGATGGTATTTTTATGACAAGTGCATAAAAATACATCTGATTTTGAAAGTGGGAGATCTGGCGTGAAGCTCTGCAGCTTCAGAAAGGATGTTTGAACTGTAGAGACTTTGGGTCTGGCTAATTGTGGTGTGTGATGTTTATTTTATTTTGCAATCTTTTTAAAATAATAATTTATGAAGTTAAAATTTTATTTAAAAATGCACTAAATTTTAAGTCCTATTTATCTCAAGGTCCACTTGAACTTCCCAGACACATTTGTTTTACACACACACACACACACACACACACACACACACACACACACACACACTGTTTTTGGAATCTCTGTCTCTTTAGAGAGTATTTTCTTGGCTGTCAGTGTCCCCAAAGTGAGAACGGTTCCACTGGTTTAGTTTATCTTTAAGATCTCTTCTTCAGGATGGTCTGAAAGCTGGAAAAATTCATAGTTTATCTCTAGTGTGGGGAACATTATCCAGCAGTAGTTCCTCAAAGCGTATCCTCAAAGACACGGAACTGGCAAGTGCTCACATTTGGTTTCCGAGAGGAGACCTGAGAAGATTGCTGCCTCTGTTCCCAGTGTGTGCCTGAAGGAGGTCTTCCACATGGCTTTTCAACACTTGGTTGGATCCCCAGTGTCAACATGATGACTCGGAGAGCTGAGTTGCTCTATGAACATCAGAGCGTCAAGATCCAGCAAGGCTGGGGGGTCCTTCGAGGTGGGCTGAATTGAACACTGTGAGCAAGAGCAGATGTGGCTTGCTTCCCTGCAGTCCCCACCCCATTGCTTTCCCTAAACAGTCTTTATTTATTTACTTGGATCTAATAATATTCTTACATTGTATACATTGATGCAGAATACATTAGTGCCACGGAAGCTCCACAAAGTTTTGGGAGAGAATCGGAGCATTCTTCTACTGAAAGTTTAGAAAATGAAGACCATTGTCTACCAGAAAGAAAAAAACAAAATACAGATTCCACAAAGGGACAGGCACCCTTAGCAAAGGTGAACTCCCTTGGGCTTCTGTTCCTGTTGGAATGTTGCTGTGTCTTATCTCTTGCAGGTTGTGGTAAGCTAGGGGCCAACTTGAGGCACAAATTGGCTCCATGTGTGTTCCCTGTGGTGGACCCCGGCTTTCTGATCACTTCAGGGCAGGAGAAGACAGGCAGTGCTTGGTGGGCATGTGGCTTTGTGCTGGTGGGGTGGGATGCATTCTCCAGCTGAAAGCAATAAAATCCACCTCAGAGACATTCTTCATAAAGTTAGATGAGGCCTTGACAGTCCCTGAATGCTGACACAATTGCTCCAGCTGTGCAGTCCTTAAAAAAGTAACACACACACACACACACCCCACACCCCAACTAGACAATGGTTCTGAGTTCTCCTTGTGACCCCCACTCCATGTCTGCTCTGGCTGCTGAATCTGATGAATTTATTTCTCACTGAAGTTAATGTATCAGTTATTACAAACATCGTCTCCAAAACTGCCCACAACTTTTCTTTCTTTCTTGGTAGAAGTGTGGTCAGTTTTATCCCAATTGGTTTTACCTAGTAAAAGCACTCCTCACTAAGTATGCTCAGGTGGCATCAGTCCCTGGAGTGTTTTGACTTGATATGTGGCTCAAACACCCAACACTGTGTAGGAGAATAGATACTGAGTTGCTTCCTTTAAAACCTTCAACTTGTAGTAGCAGCAGACCAAATTCACAGCAGACAAAATGTCAGAGCAACACAAATGTTCATCAGTAGATAAATGGCTGAAGAATGGAGTGTGTAGGTACAGTGGAATAATCTACCCATAAGGTGTATGATGTATTGATACAGTTTGAAGGAAATTTCAAGGCAATGATGCTAACACATGAAAACATCATGTGAAGGAGTTGAAGTTCAAAAGTTACATTTAAGATATTCATTACTTTTATATGTATGAGTGTTTTGTATATGTATATGTATGAACGTGCACCATGCCTTCAGTGTTGATGGGTACCAGAGAGGGCATCAGATCCCTTAGAAATGGAATTATAAACAGTTACAAACTGTCAGGTGTGTGCTGGGAACCAAATGTGGTGTTCTGCAAGAGCAGCAAGTGCTCTTAACTGTTAAGCCACCTCTCCAGTCACCAAAGGTTCCATTTTAAATTATTCTTTTTGCTTGATAAATCTGGAGCAGGCAAAGCTCCCAGGTCAGAAATCAAGGTAATCGTAGCTGGGGGCAGGGAGAATTTGTGGGAAGGGAGAATGGAGGGTGATAACTCAGTGTGGGGCCTTCTCTTGGGGTGTTGGAAAGTTTTGGGGGCAATAATGGTGGCATACCATGGCAAGTGCACTAAACACCACTGGCTTGTGCACCTTGAAATGGCTGGTTGTGTATTACACAAGTTTTGTCTCAAGCAAAAGGAAAAAACAAAGGTTTTCTTCATTTGCTGTTTTAGAGATGTTACGTTTTTGTTTGGGTCTTTTCTATGTCTTCTAGTCTAGAGAGAGTCATTCTTCAATTTCCATCTAAATAATTCATTTCAAGCTTCTGAGCTCAATACACTTGCTCTTTAAATCATCTTACATTATGTCCCCAGAAATTTAGATATAATATAAATTTGTACGTACTACGGTGTCTCTCATCATGTCTCTTTTTTCTTAGTGATAAACACACTCTTTTAAGTCTGTATATCTGTATGTAGGGACAGATTTTTTTAAAAAATTAAAAAAATGACTTATTTTTATTTTATATGCGCTGGTTTTTTGCCTGTGTGTATGTCTGTGTGAAGGTGTCAGATCCCTTAGAACTGGAGTTACACATAGTTGTGAACTGTCATGTAGGTGCTGGGAATTGAACCTGGGTCCTCTGGAAGAGCAGTTAGTGCTCTTAACCACTGAGCCAGCTCTTTAGTCCTGTCAGGGACGCATATTTTAAAAAATTGAAAAATATTATTTTTATATGTGTGTGTGTGTTTTGCCTACATCTATGTCTGTGCATCATGTGCATGCAGTGCCCAGGGAAGCCAGAAGAGGGAGCCAGATCTCCTGGGAATGAGCTGCCATGTGGATACATGGAATAGAACTTGGGTCCTCTGGAAGAGTAGCCAATGCTCTTAACCAGAGTCATCTTTCTGGCTCAGTCACAAATCTTGTTTCAAGTGAGGAAAACTCTGGAAAGCTGGTGAAATCTCTGGAATTGGCAGAGCAGGCTGAGTAAGCGCTTAGCTTTTCAAAGCCAGAGAGATGCAATATATACAGTTTAAGGGGGGAAAAAGTGAAACTGAACACCTTTACTTTGGGTCTTTTTTGCAATTTCCTTGGCCAGTTTCCTCTGTGGAATGTTTTAATAAAAGTTTTTTTTTCATTATTATTTTTCTAAAACCTCAATATAACAACAGCGACTAAAATGAGCCTATTTGTAAAAGTAAAACCTTATAAATCTCATTGTCGGGCCGGAGAAATGGCTCAGTAGTTAGGAGAAGTCTCTGTTCTTTCATGGGCCCAGTGTTCAGTTCCCAGCATCACCAGCCTGCAACTCCGGCTCCAGGGAATGGATCTGATGCTCTCTTCTGGCTTCTGTGGGCGCGCGCGCGCGCGCACACACACACACACACACACACACACACACACACACACACACACACGCAGGCCACCACCCCCAACATGTGTGAGCACACATACGCGCGTGCATATAAATTTAAAAAAGTCTTGTTGTTGTTGAACTGGTATCTGGATGGGCGGAGAACATGACTCAGGGAGAGTGGCAGAAGAAAAAACGAGAGTGCGCAGGACCGGAAGTCAGGAAGTCAAGCGCCTCTGTTAGAAGCAAAAGTCACGGAACCAGATTAGAGCACTAGGGATCTTTCTTGCAGTGAGACAAGACTTCGACTTAGGACAGGCCCTCTCACCATCCTTGTAGGAGAGGTTTTCCTTGGACCGGTGGCCTTCTGTCACACAGCTTATCTGTAGGCATCCAGGAAAGCAGGTTTTTTTTTTTTTTTTTCACACTGAAGCCAAAGACGACTGACCTTAGAACAAACTGTGTTGAATTTCACGGGGCTCTGTTTAGCTAGCCAGACTTCAAGCTGAGGAACCCCTGGGCTCACCTTCCTTGGATGAGGCTTTTAGTTTTCAAAGAGGAAGGACTATGCTAGCTTCTCCAAAGCTCTTTGCATTTCAGAGAACCTGGCCAGTGTTCAGATGAACTAAGTACAAACCAATTAGAAACAGGTGCTAAATTCCTCAGGAGGCGAAAGAGTCCTAAATTTTAGTTTATTTGTGAAACATTTGAGGAAGTTCAGCAAGTGCTTCTTGATTTAAATTTAGAGTTACAGAAATGCTTTAGGAAAGAATCTTCCCGTTTATAAGCATCAGTCAGTGGCATTCCTGCAAGTCCATATGATTTAGAACTAAGAATTTGCTGTTTTTGTAGTAGAATAGAGAATTAAGGTGAAAGAAGATGCATTGGCTCCACTTGGGTAGGCCCCCCTCCCTTTTTTCTCAGCTGCATCTTCTGATTGTGTACAGGTCAAGCGGTTCTGATTGTGTACAGGTCAAGCGGTTCTGATTGTGTACAGGTCAAACAGTCGCAAAGGCATGCCATTGCTGGTCAGATGAGGTGCAGGCATGTGACGTAAGATGGACTGTGAAACTGGGCGAGGAGACCTCATTGGTTCCTTATATCTGAGGACTCCACATGAGGAGTAAAGACCATTGCCATTTCTAAACGGACTATTAGCCTGTGACCTTGGTCTGAGAAGAGAAGCGGGTGGGGAGAAAAGACCAAGGCCTGGTGACTTCCTGCTTTCCCTGAAGTTCAGCTCTGGTTGCTCATTTGGCTTTGTTGATACCCCTGCAGCCTCACAACAAACTCTTTTCATTCATGCTTGCTTGAATGCTTTTCAGTTTCTCACAAATGCCAAGTGATCCTGAGTTACTCAATCCACTCCCCACTGACCAGTGCCAGCCCCTCTAGGGCAAATGGTGGTCTTCATTTTAAAAGCTTTTTGGGAATGGTGAGTCCAACTCTCATAAAAGCCTATTTCAGGGCATGGAAACCTTTCATTAGATTCTTATTCCATACCCAACTTTTATAGAAGTCAGAGCCTATTTAATTCACTTTTTGATTTTTCTCTATTTGAGATAGGTTACAAATTTATTTATTCCTGGAAGTAGATTTGAGATCCTTCATCAGTATTTCTCAAACTTCGTTTATTATAAGACTCACTCAGGAGCTGCATGTTAAAGATTCAGATGGCCTGTCTCTTTGGATGTGGTCCAGAGGCCCGAGGTGGAGCTAGGAATCTGTATTTTTAACAAGCATCCCCAGTGATGTCTGTAATCAGGGAGGCTGAGAAACATTGTACTTAAAGATAGTTAATGTTACCCCTTGTGATTTGCTGTCTCCAAAACATTTCCTCACCTCTAATTGCCTCCCCACCTATGCCTACAAGTTCAAACTCTTCCTTCCATCCAAGGCTCAGAACACATGCCAATGTCTTCATGATTCCACATCATGAAAAAAAAAGGTTCCTTTTTGCATTTCAAATACATGAAAATAGTTACTAAGCAGGGCTGCGTATGGTCCAACCTCTCCTTGACTGTTCTCTATGGCATTCTTAAGGCCTTTCTTCTATTTTTCCCTTGTGGTTATTCATCTGTTTATCTAAGATCTCCCATTAGGATGTATACCCATCCAGGAATTCTGTGTAGCACTCAGCAGAGGGTTTGTGAGAAAGTGTACTCATGGGATGTGTATAGGGACCAATCGTGATCTACCCTGGAGACCATCCAATAGTGGCTCAGATGTTCCAAGGGGTTCCACCTTGCTGAAAGCTGTTGCTGATTCTCTAAAGCCAGTTACAAAGAGGACTTGCTTTTTAATGTGAATCTCTCCCCCCTATCTGGTCACTGAGAGACTGAAGAATTTTAAGACCTGTATCAAGTAACTGTATAACAGGGTACGTGGACAGAAGAGATGGTTTGGGGGGACCCAGAGCTTGGAATGGTGTCTTCTATTTTTACTTTGGAGATGAATATGGCATTCAATTTGTTTCTTTGATTTTCTACAAGGTTAAGGTGCTTAGGCCATGCTCTTTATAGCTAGGAGCAGGCAATGGTCCCTTTCCTGAACATTGTTGTTTTCCTAAACCTAGGCCCATCAGAATGTGCCCATGAGGGCAGTGGGCAGGAGAGATGGCGGCAGTGAGAAGGAGCTGGACTGGGGTGGGGGTGACTGTATTCTCATTGTTTAATTTGACAAGGAGACATGGGAAATCTCTGTGGTCAAGAGAAGTTCCAGGGGACTGGCAAGAACTATGTTTGTTTGGGGAAGGGAAACTAAGCCGCAAAAGGACATAGACTGGGCTCCCTATTTTTAATGGATGATCTTAGGAAAAAGAGGCAGAGTCTCAGGGCTGCGGTGGATTTATATATGGGGGCACTATGCAGGGAGAAGTCCTTGCCTGTCCTCTGTAGAGAAACATGTTAGCCCTTGGGTGCCTGTCAGGAAGAAAAGAGTAGCGAAGAGCAGAAAAGAGAATCAACTTGCTATCTGTGATCTAGAGCCATTGAAGCAAGAGGCTGACAAGTACCATTCAACACCTAGGGCTGAAGCATATACTTGGGGGTGAAGGAGGAAGGCAGGAAGAGAGTGAAAGGGAACTCACAGAAGGCCAAGCATCCTCACCTCCCTGGCCCAGGCACTGGAACAATGGCCCCCAATGGCCCCGCTGCAGGTGAAAGAAAAAGAATGCTTTGAGAAGCTATGGGGTGACTTTAATAATAAAACACACTTGAAAATGTAAGGAGCCCAGAACAGGTTTCAGTTAAGAGAAGGTGGCTGCTCAGAGGAAAGATTCTAAGAGGGTGAAATCACGATTTCTGTGCTGAAATGAGGGCAAGACTGAAATGATTATCATGGAAAGGCTATTTGTAATTCTTACATGACAATATTATGTGGCCTTTCCAACAATACTGTTTGTTAGAGCTGGTTATAGATATACCAGTTCCTTTGTTTTTATGTTGATACTTTTGATTCGTAATTTTCTCCTTCACTTTTATTTTGTATATGTGCCCACGTAGTTTCTATGTATTTAATTATATGTTATATGCAATTTTATAAATTTCAACAAATGTCTAAGACAAGAAACTACCAATATAATAAAGGTAATGGACATATCTACCCCCCAATGTTTCTTTATCTTTTTTTATAATTCTTTGACCCTGCGGCCCCATCCTGTGCTTCCCATGACCCTTTTCTTCCAACCTCTGCATCCTCAGGTGACATTTAATCCATGCTTTGCCATGTTTTGATTCATTTATATTTTCTTTTTATGTAAATGAAGCTAGTCAAAGCATCCCCCTAGGCTCCTTTCATTTATCATACTCATCTGACAACTCAGCCACGTTATAGCGTATGCTGGTTTCATCCCCCTTTGTTGCTTTAAGTAGTGTTTCATTGTATGTATAGATGATTTCTTTATCAATTCACAGGTCAGTGGACAGTTGGATTGCTTCAGATCTGTGTGCTGCTACGCATCTTTCCATATAACCTTTGGTACAGGCATTTGATTTTATTTCTTTTGGGTAATGTCTAGGAAATGGAATGACTAGAGCACAGGGCAGATGTATGTTTAAGAAATTGTCACACTGTTTTTCACAGTGGTTAAGCCTTTCCTGCTTCCACTGGCAGCTATCTGTGGGTTCAATTTCAACACCACTTGGAAGTGTCTTTGTAACTTTAGACATCCTGACCGGTGGGTGGAGGCACCCCACTGTTTTCAATTGCATGCCGCACTGAGGAATACCGTGGTCAGTTCCTTTTCATGTGCTAATTTGTCATATATGTGTCTTCTGTGGTGACGTATCTATCTTTTGCCCATTTAGAAATTGGTGTTTTCTTGTTTAGTTCTTTTGGGAGTTCTTCACGGATTCTGAGTATGGTTTTTTTTTTTTTTTTTTTTTTTTAATCAGAAGTTACTAAATACTGTCTCCTCATTCATGGCTTGTCTTTTCTTCTCTGAGTATGATCTTTTGGGAGGGCAGTTTTCTTTTAAAGAAACATTTTGATAAGTTCTAATTTGCTTTGTCTAATGTAACTGCTTAGCAAATCATGGGTTTGGCATTATAGTAAGGGAAACTTCCTTAGCCTTTTGCATTCTTAAAGAACATCATTTTGGGTTGTTACATGGGTACTGAGATTACCAAATTTTATTTTCTGAATTCTCCATTTTCAAAGTTCTCCTGTTTGACCAGTTTGTCGCTGAACTTTCTGGTGACACTGTACTGTCACCTGTTCGCTAGTTGGTGGAACAGCCATTGACAGAAGCCAGCCATATCTTTCCATTGGAGCTAAGTATACTCACGTTTCACTTGAGCTCTTCTCTGCTTGCCCTCTTTTCTCATTGCTGTGATGGACTATCTGACAGAACCACAGGGAGGGAGGGTTTATTCTGGCTCCCAGGTGAAGGGGATACAGCCCACCATGATGGGGAAGGCAGGGGTGAAGGTGTGGCTTGCAGCTTTGACAGTAGGACTGTGAGGTGGCTTGGTTATATCCCAGTGGATCCAGAAGTAGGGGGCTTAGACAGGAAGCAGGACTGGCTATAGCCCAGGTCCTGTCCTACTGTAGACTATTTATATTAACAGGGGTCTCACCTTTTAGCGGGTTCACAACTTCCCAAACAGTGCCACTTTGCTCTGCCTATGGGGGCATTTCAGACTCAAACTTTATCAGAACTCTAGTTGATTGTGTATTTGCATGAGAGAAACAGGATCTGTACCTTATGTTCTTATTTATTGATAAGAATGCCAGATAAGGGGAAAATTCCCTGCAATTCTGGATCCAACTGTCAAAAGATTAAATTGACCTCACTTAGCACAATCCTCCCTTGTGGCTCCTCAAGCATTTCAATATGCTATTAATTGCTGTGGATATCACTCTGTATCAATAAAGCGCTGATTGGCCGGTAGCCAGACAGGAAGTATAGGCGGGACTAACAGAGAGGAGAATTGAGGGAACAGGAAGGGAGAGGGGAGACTGGCTGGAGCCGCGCCAGGAGAAGGAAGATGTAAGGTACCGGTAACCCACGAGCCACGTGGCAAAGTAGAGATTAATAGAAATGGGCTAAATATAAGAGTAAGAGCTAGACAATGATAGGCCTGAGCTAATGGCCAAGCAGTTTAAATAATGTAAGCGTCTGTGTGTTTATTTTATAAGTGGGCTCGGAGACTGGCGGGACTTGGGAGCTGGAGACTGGCGGGTGGCAGAGATTTGTCCTGACTGTGGGCACAGCAGGAAAACTCTAGCTACAATTAATACATCTATCTTTAGGTTCCCTGTGTTAGTTAGACTGTGACAAAAATAACCGAGAAAACAGGGAAGAATTTTGGCTCAGAGCTTCAGGGTTTCAATCCATTGCCCCATTCTGTGGGCTCATGGCAAGTCAGAATGTCATAGCAAGGAAGACATGGAGTAGTGAATCTTCTCATTTCATGACAGACAGGAGGAAGAGAGAAAGATAGATAGATAGATAGATAGATAGATAGATAGATAAATAGAGAGATGATAGACAGATAGATAGATAGACAGACATAAAAAGCATAAGGGGACTACTTACAGGGAGGGAGCAGACTGGTGGAAAGGGGGAGAAGAGACAGGAGAGTGATGAGAAATGATCACAATACTACACATATATGAAAAGCCCTAAAGAAACTCAATATTTGATACACTTACTAAAAAACCATTAATTGAAAGGAAGAATAAGGGTACCTACATTTAAAGGCTGTTTCAATGACCAATTTCCTCTACCTAGGTCCAACTTCCTAAAAGTTGCCCATCTCCTGAGAGCAACACAAATTGGCAACCAAGCCTTAGTATAATGGCTCTGGAAGACATCTGATATCCAAACAGTAACAGCATTAACCTACTCACTGATGTATACACACATGGATATAATACAATAGAATACACAGGTACAGTTTTGGCTATACGGTGACTACTAAGTGTGCTTTGAATACCTTCTAGATATCAATGGAATTGATTTCAATTTCTGGAGCATTTCTGTGGGGGTATTGTGTTCCCCAAAATATTGTGTACCTTAATAAACTTATCTGGGGTCAGAGACGGAATAGCCACAATATGAAACCGAGGTTAGGCAGTGGTAGCATACGCCTTTAATCCTAGCATTCGAGAGGCAGAAATTTATGTGTTCAAGGATACACCCAAGCATGGTGACCCACGCCTTTAATCCCAGAAAGCACGCCTTTAATCCCAGGGAGTGGTGGTAGAAAGCAGAAAGGTATATAAGGCGTGAGGACCAGAAACTAGAGGCATTTGGCCTGAGCAGGCCTTTGGCCTGGAGAAGCCTTTGGCCTGGAGAAACATGTGGCTGGTTAAGCATTCAGGCTTCTAGCAGCAGTTCAGCTGAGACCCATTCTGGATGAGGGCTCGGGGCATCCAGTCTGAGGAAACAAGACCAGCTGAGGATTCAGCAAGGTGAGATAGCTGTGGCTTATTCTGTCTCTCTGACCTTCCAGTGTTCACCCCAATACCTGGCCCGGGTTTGATTTTATTAATAAGACCTTCTAAGATTCATGCTACACATTTCTTTTTATTTTCATTGAAGAAAGCGTTTCATTGCTTTCCCCCCCCTCCTACCATTCTTCAGAGTCCTCTGCTTAATTCACAGCTCTCCTCGCCCCTCCTAATAGCCTCTCTCCAGGTTTGTAGAGGACTCACTCCTTTATGAAGAATTCATCACCCACCACCTTTTCTAGTTCAAGCCCTCATAAATCTCTTATTCATGACCAGTCTTCTTGGGTGTCTTGCTTTAAGCCCCACAGATGGCCTGAGAACAAAATTTACCCATACTATTTCAAACTACAATTTCAGATGCTTCTCTTTTTTATTTCAAACTACAATTTCAGATGCTTCTCTTTTTTATTTCCTGCCTGGCTGCCTTTCATTAGATTTCCAGTCTTTATCTCTCTCTTCTTTGACGTATTAGCTTTGTTAGAAAGGCTGAGGTTCAGTCTTTTTGACTGTGTAAAACAATTGAACTCACAATTCTTCTTCCCATCTGTCAACCATCTTGCTACAAAGATCCTAATTGTCTTGGACAGGCCAACTTGTCAACATGAAATTGTAAACTATTTCATGTGAGCCTTTTTTTTTGTGGCCCTTTTATGAAATGTAGCAATTTGAAAGGTTAGTATTGCATTCCACTTCTACATGATCTGGTCTTAAAAGAGTCTAAAACAGAACAAAACAAAAACCAAAAAACCAAACCCAAACCAACAACAGATTATCTTCACCTCCAATGGATTTGTGAAAGAATTAGCTGGGTTATGAATATTCATTGGCTTTATTCAGTGAAGACAAAAGTATGGAGTAGGAGGAGGGACAAGAGAGGGTGAAGGGTACGTGTGTGAATACAATTGCAATACATTAGGTGCAGGTATGAAACTGCCACCAGGAAGCCCATTATTATGTGTAATTAGTATATGCTTGTGATACTTAAACACCCTGATGTTTGACAGTTACCAGGCCAGCATGTTTGGGACTCTTCTTCCACTTTCTTTTCCTGAGTTCGATGTTATATTAGCATTCAGGAGAGGATTTGCATTGATCTGAAGTCCCATATGAACTGTGTTCAAGGGTTCCTTGCAGTCTCCACATCAGAGAACCTCTGCGTGAGGGGCTCAGCTTTGTGTTCCAGGGAGGCCTCATATTTGACAAGCTGGGAATGTTTTGGATTAAAATGGAAGCACGTTGGCAGAATGCTGTGGGGAAGCTTGCATAATGTATAATGCCTGTCAGCACCCTGCCTTGATCGAGCCAGTGCTTACGAGTACCTCAATTTAATGAGTCCAATATACACCTATGAGTTTTTATAAGCTAACACCAAAGCAAGTAAAAGGAGTTGAAACACATATGCTTTTTGACCAACTGTGATATTTCAGGTACTCACCCATGAGATTTTCAATACCCATAAAATTTCCATTGTGAGTACTTTCTGGAAGCAGTAGTCTGTGCTTGAAGTCTAGGTTTACACAGCCCTCTGAAGGGGCATCATGTCCGTGGAATGAAAATCTGCCTTGAAGCAACTCCTTTCCCTATTCTCCTATAGTCTCGTTCTCGTATATTTTGACCAGAAACTAAAGTTTTTTGCATAATATAAGGCCTCTTGATCCATGCAGCTATTCAAATAAAAAAGTCTACCAAAGGGTCAGTAAATGGAATAATTAGAAGAACAATGCTCTTGTGATAGGATTATCTGATTAACTGGAGCTTGAGAATAAGTATAGTTCATCAATTACCCTATTGATGACAATCTTTGGAGCATTTTCTTAACCTTAGTAAATTCAAAATAATAAGCATGATAAGATTTCCTCTAGTGAATAAGAATTCTGTTGCATTTTTGAGGTTCATGTTCTCGAACACTGGCTCTCATTGGATAACATTTATAGGATGCTGTGGCTTGTTCCATAAGGATTGCATAGTTTGCCATTCATAAAGGTGTAAAGTAGGGCCCGCAACTTCACTGACTGCTGGGCAGTGCAGACTCATTCTAAATTAACAAGGAGTCAAGTTTAGATGGTTCTGCTAACTGAACCTTAGGAAATGGTGCTTTTTCTCCTTTCCCTTTGTCCTTTGTAGAGAAAAAGCTGAAAAAGACTGACTGAGAGCAAGAAACAGGTTTGCTCAGATGCAGCTTAAGACATTGTAAAGCTGTCTTGAGCATTCAAGAATGCAGTGGGTTTTGTGTGTGCCAAAACCCTTTAGCTTATACCATCCCCACTCTAAGATCAGAAAGTTCAGGGATCCGCAGAGTCAAAAGAAGCATAGCTCTAGCCAAAAAGAGTGACAGGATGCACAGGACATATTGTATATCACCCCCTTTTAAGAGACACTTTTCAAAGAAGACATGAGATGAGAATTCCCCAGCCGGACTCCGCTCTCATCATTACAGCATCGTTGGCACAGCGGTTCCCTGACATCTGTACCAAAGATGTTGCTGATTGCAGAACACACAATGCGGGCAGTGGTTGTCAGCTGCTCTGGGTTAGCGCAGCTGATGTAATCACCAAAGTTTCATTCATAACAAGCACCCGTCTTATACGGCCCCTTAACCACTCGAATATGGATTTGTGCTGTGCGGGTCGAAGTTCAAGTGTGTATATGCAGCACAAAGCAGTCCAGAATGTTCTGGTAGATATTTTATTTGCCAACAATGTTTCTTTCAGTTGTGTCCAATAAAAATAGTTCGAGTGGATGGATGGTGTGGAGAGACAAGGTTCTCATACCTATAGGTCTCTCTGATCTTTCATCCCCCCACCCCCTGAGATCTCTACTACACTTTTCATCAAAAGCACCAGAGACACGCTTCTTCAGGATTGATTCTCATGCCTGCTTCACAGCGATTGATGATGTGTGCTTTCCTGGTGTAGCCATGTGGGTAGTGTAACTGATCTTCTCTTACTGGGCAGTTAATGAGTGCTTTCCTTTGCCTGGCAAGCTTCTACTTCTCTTTTAAGCTTGGCTCAGGCAACCCCTCTGCAAAGGTTATTTCTTAACACCCTCCCCCAACACCTCTGCTTCTGCCCTTGTAACATCCTGTGTTTAGAGCTGTCAGAGCTCTCACACTACACTGAAATTTTGTGCAGGGTATCCATCATCTTCTCTAACAGGTACGCTTCTCCAGGGCAGTGACTGGATCTCTGTGTGTCTAGCCTGTCCCCCACATTGGATAGCAAAGAAATATCTCAGAGTTTGGAAACAACTTTAGCTGGTGTGTCGGAGCTGGTTTTTAGGTGTTAACTAGTCCCAACACTCAATTATATTCAACTACATATGAAAAAAGTTTTCCTTTTTATCATTTCTTCCCAACTGTTCAGTTAATGACAAGAAGAAATTCTGAGTTGGTGTTTGCATATTTTTACTGTGTTTGTATTGCTAGTATTATTTTAATTAGGGGTGATTAACTTCAAGGCCCAAGGCTGGTAACAGAATTTTACAATATTGTTTGATTGTCATTGTGTTTCTCTGTTTATGTTATCTCATACTTACGATAAATGTTGCTCTTTTTCATTTATGATGGCTATGCGCAGTTTTCTGTTAGAATAGAATTTATCTCAATAAAATATGAGTTGAATTTTGAAAGAAAGAAACATGTAAGTAATATATGAGGGTGGCTCCAGAGTCAGAGCACCATGAGGCTGCAGAACTTTGAATAGGCCGGGACACTTCTGTTTCCTAACCCTCCAGCAGCTGAATGGAAATGATCAAAGAATACAGAGAAATGAGATCACACAAAACACAGCACACAGACATTACAGCAGCATTATAAAACCCATTGGTGCTGTTATTGCCTTTCTGATAATGCTCAGTAAGGGCTGATCATGGCTTGCATCTCTGTCTGCAGGATCTTGACTTCCTTCCTGAACTCCTAGAGCATAGCCTTGTAAAAGGAACTTGGTATCATATCCCTCACAAGAGCACTTTGAGGATTATCAGGATAATTCAAGCCTCCACTTTCCTACCTACTTGGCAGCAGGGGGATAAAATGAGGACATTTATGGAGGATTAACATTAATAGATGGATTCAAAAGTACTGAGACATTCAAATATGTGCATATTGTCATGGACTTAGTTATTATTCATTCCTGAGATCAACTATAAGATAGAGAAACATTGTCTTCTAGTACCTTTCTCCTGCTCTTAGGGGATGGCATTGACTTGGCAGTCTTTGTGTGGAAAAGAATGAGAGGTACCAACGGAAGGAAAAGTGCTTAGCTAAAAGCATAGGGTAGAGATGGCTGAACAGTCATAAAATTTGCATAATAACACATCCTAAGAGCTTTAAAAACATTGTCTCTCACCCTTATTAACATCCTCAACAGATTCTCCTAGTTCTACCCCTTGCCTGTGCAACAGATGAAGTTGATGACTTGATGGATTTCAATCCAACTTTTCTCCTTTGAAAATGCCTCCACTCTGTCCTTTGTTACACCTGGGTTATAGAGTGAAGCCATTAGGGTCTGAAGACAGTGATCTGTGGGAACCTTGCATTAACACGCTACAAATATGTGAGAAATTCTTTATGATCAAATGCTTATTTCCCTTTTTGAATTCTTCATTTTAAGATAAGCTAGTTAGTATCTGGGATTCTAGGATCTATGTACTAAAATAATTTAAGAGTTGACTGCCTGATATCTGAAATTTCTCATTGTGGCTTTCGGTGGAGAGCCTAGAAGCACATAGTCAGTCTTTTTGTTTTCCTTCTCTTCACTTCCCTTGGTTTTTGGAGGATCTATAAGAAAGAGTCTTAAGAGGTTTTAAAGTAAAAATAACGATGTTGGCTCAGAAGGGACGTCAGAGGTCTGGTGTTTGTAACAGAAGTTTTCGAAAGAATGTCACCTCTTTCCTGTGGTGACTGTCAGCAGTTAGTATCATCAGAGAATAGAAGAATCCACCTCCAGGACTTACTTAATTCTTCTTTGAAGCAGAAGTTAGGAGTTAGATTGTGCGCCACAACTTTCTACTTCCATAGTGTTCTAGAGCTAGAGAATAAATTGCCAACTCCTTTTCCAGGCAAACGCTTGGTGTTAACAAAAGGTGGAGAAAGAGGGACACCAATTCATTTCACATACCAGTTGACTGTATTCTCCATAAGAAATTTTTAAAAATTACCTATATTTCAGTATAAATATCGTAGTCACATTAAGTTGTATTATAAAGACACAGCAGTCTTTATTTTTTTCTATAACTCAAAGTCATCTCTGTTTGCCATCCAGATCACTATAGAAAACAAAATCTTAAGAATTTGGGAGGAAGCATGTTCTCTTAGGCTAAAATGTGTGCATTTGAGGTTCTTTGAGACCTGGAGACTGGATACATGATGATGCCATGGTCAGCAGGAATGTTTTCAGGGTCTGTCAAGACATGGACATGGCAATACAGAGCAGAATATGATGATGTTATTAAAACAAGATTCTATTTGCATGCACTATCAAAAATGTTAAGATGATGTTTTCATAGCTACTCAGTTTGTAAGTATATGTGCTGAGGTAATATTCCTAAAGCAGCAAGTGGATTGTAGCACCAGCAGGCACCTCTTGGTTGGAACATAAGCAGTACCACACAGTGTTTAAACACCAAGGTTTGTTTTAAAACAGACAAATAGCAGACCTTATTAGACCTGTTTTCATGATTCAGTAAGAGGCTGACCCATGCCAAGTACTGGGAAAAAAGGTTAGCCCTTATGTTTATTCCTATTTTGGTAGTTATTTCCACATGTGTTTTTAATACAAATTACAATTCTTTAAACAGGGTTTTGGTGACTTAAGATTATGCACTAATTTCATGTAATATTTAAATTAATTTAACATTGATAATAAATAGTATATAAGCTTCTGTTTACTTCCAAATTATCAGTAAGAATATATTATTAGCAAAACAAAACATGCATAAGTCATTACAAGAGAACATTAACCCACTTAAGAGAGATGCTTTCTCTCGGAAGTCTCTTCAAGTGAACATAATTGAATTCTGGGTAAGCTAAAGTTGACAGGCAGACAATTTGGGCACAAGACAACTTCCTTTTTTGTTTTTGTTTTTCAAGACAGGGTTTCTCTGTGTAGTTTTGGTGCCTGTTCTGGATCTCACTCTGTAGACCAGGCTGGCCTAGAACTCACAGAGATCTGCCTGGCTCTGCCTCCCAAGTGCTGGGATTAAAGGCGTGTGCCACCACCGCCTGGCTTCAAGACAATACTTTTAAAACTGTTTAAAGGCACAGCATATCCTACTATAGCCATCACAGTAAGTAGCCTTTGGTTTATTTACTTACTTATATTGAAATTTATTATTTTGTGTGTGGGTGAGAGTGCTATGGCTCCACGAGTGGAGGTCAGAGGACAACTGTGTCAAGTCAGTTCTCTCCTGAGTCAGTTTTCTCATGGAATATGCATTTATATATCCTTTGCTTGTCTTTCCTAGTGAATAGACACATCACGGTAGAGATAGATGAATGTTCTTGATTTCCACCAGGCTAGGTTACTATGACACATCACTATGGATAGAGGTCCTTGATTTCCACCAGGCTGAGGTTACAATGATACATCATTATGGATGGAAGTCCTTGACTTCTACCAGGCATCACTGTGGATGGAGGTCCTTGACTTCTACCAGGCATCACTGTGGGTGGAGGTCCTTGACTTCTACCAGGCATCACTATGGATGGAGATCCTTGGTTTCCACCAGGCTAAGGTTACTATATCCATGAAAACCATGAGTCAGAGTCTCTCTTCTCATGGAGGATTTAGGTTTCATATCGATAATAACCCATTTATCAACCTCATTTTGTCCATAGAACTCTGAGCTGTGGAAGGTTTTAAACTCACCTTGAAATATACCAGCATCTGTGAAGACCTTAAAATAGGTGGTTTTTGCTTTTGTTGTTGTTGGTTCTTTAAGGGAGGAAGGGTTCTTTTGTCTCACTACTTTGCGGGGTTCAGTCCACTTTGCTTGGCTCCATGCCCTTAGGGATATCGTTATGGCAGCCAAAGCATGAAGTGGAGGCTATTACTCACTTCCTGGTGACAAATAAGAGAGAGAAGCTGAAGAGGTCAAGGATGTGACCTGCCTGCCAGTGACCTACTCCATCCAGCGAGACCACACCCCCTAAAGTCTTTAGAACCTCCCCAGATAGGTCCATCAACTGGTGACAAAGTGTTAAATGCATGAACTTGTGGGGGATATTTCATACTCAGGCCAAAATGTTATATGTCTGTCCCCAAAGGATAAAACTGATTTCTTTCTTTTCTTTATTGCGTATGTTTGTGTATATGTGTGGTGTGGTATGTGCATAGTTACAGGACAACTTGCAGGAGGCAGCTCTTTCCTACCATTTGGCTTCTAGGGATTCAATTCAGGATTTCAGTAAGTATCCTTATCTACTGAGCAATCTCATCAGCCCCCACATTGGATCAGATTCCTCTTTCTATGTCATGCTGTTTACTTTCATAATGGAACAAAAAAGCTGAAGGTTAGCTGGGTGGTGGCGGCACATGCCTTTAATCCAAAAACTCTGGAGGCAGAGTTAGGTGGATCTCTGTGAGTTCAAGGCCAGCTTGGTCTACAGAGTGAGTTCTAAGATAACTAAGTCGACACAGAGAAACCCTGTCTTGAAAAACCCCAACCAACCAACCAACCAACCAACCAACCAACCAACCAACCAACCAACCAACCAAC
>CABHPH010163027.1:56625-71155 GCA_902168325.1 Peromyscus nudipes
AACCAACCAACCAACCAACCAACCAACCAACCAACCAACCAACCAACTACTGAAGGTTTGGACTTCTTGAGCCAGAGCGCCTGTCAGAAACTCACTTGTAAAGAAGATGCCAAGCCATTTGCTTTACAGAATGAATTCAGGGTTGGCTTGTGTTCAATTAACAGATACATCCTAAAGTTATCATGGAATACCTTCAATTCCATCCTAAGCATTCTGAGCATTGATTCCAACCTATATTTTCCCTTTTCTTTTCTCATCTTTACTCTCCCTCAGTTACCCACATTTGGTATTTTTCCTTTCTGTGTGAAAAAAGAATACCTTTCTCCAAGTGGTTCTGTTTTGATTCTAGCTCTATACTCCCTTGTGATCCAGGGAGTGCTTCAGCTCAGTGCATGGGAAGAAGGACCCCATGATTCTATAGCCTCATCTATATGGTATTTCAGATGCTTCTTTCTTGTTACCTCTCTAGAATACCAATTTCAGTGCATTGCTATCACTTATCATAGTCAATAGCTTTTCATAAACCATCAGCATATGTGTGTTAGCAATAGATAACAATTAGTGAAATGACATAAATTTCAGTGGTGAAATTATGTAAATCAAGGTCTTTTATATAATTGTCTCAGTTTCTCTACTTTCAAATATACATTGAAAATGGGCATAAAACCAAGAGTAAAACCAATAAAAAGTCATTTTTGAACTGGGCATAATAACACCTACCTGTAATACCAGCACTTAGGAGCAAGTGGGTGGATGGCAAGTTCAAGGCTGGCTTAGGTTATATACTGAAATTCTGTTTCTCCTTCCCCTTCCTCCTCCTCTTCCTCTTCCTCCTCCTCTTCAACAACAACAACAACAACAACAACAACAACAACAGTAACAACAACAACACCCAAACAAACCCTTTTTTGGAGCTTAGTATCATTAATAAAACTTAATAACAGGAATCCTTCAGTCAGTCTGCATCCTGCTGAAGACTCTACAGAGCTAGTGTTTTTAGCAGTGTGTAATGAAAAATACTCCTGGTGTGTGGGCTGGAACTTTATCCCAAGCACCAAGGGAAAGAATCCTGACATAGCAGTGCATAGCTGTTATCCCTGTGATTGACAGGAGGATCCCCTGGGGTTTGCTGGCTGGCCAGTCTACCTGAATTGGTGAGTTCTAAGTTCAGAGAGAGATCTTGCCTCAAAGAACAAGGTGGAAAGTGATTGAGGAAGACGCCCAATGTCACCCTGTTGTCTCCACACACATGGGCACATTTGAAAACACAGAACACCTACACACATGAGTACATATACATGTACATGCACCAACACACACACAAATGGGTAACACACACACAACCACTCCTGGTAAATATTGTTTTGTTAAACATAGTCTGGATTTCCGAGTCTCTCTCTCCACATTTATTTCATATGTTGATTAAAGATTTCAAAGTCTCTTAGTTACTAAAAGTTTTATTCAAATGCAAATTGATATAGGGTTTGAGTAATTAAAATTCCCACTGACATGTAAACTACTAGCACCTGAGTCTTTCCACAAATCAGCAATCCTCTGCTCTTCACCCAGAGGCCTTGAGGCCAGTCTCTTTTCTGAGCAAGTATAATTCAAATTGAATCTGTTGTTCACCATTCCTTCTCTTTTGGGGTGATTCTGTTTACATCTTAAATCAGCAGATTGACTCAATATATTGACTCAATATATCACTGATACCACATTCATCACTTCGCCTGCTATCTCTTAGCTTTTGCATAATGGGTGGAATTGAAATAATTATAACGCTGGCTGTTTTGTCCTAGATTAAAAACATATGATTCGAAACAAACATACCTTTAAAAAGAAAGACAACATTTGGAACTTGTTATCTTTGTATGCATAGTTTTTTTTTCTTTTCTAAAGACAATTGTATGGGATTCAAATGCTCTGACTGACCTAGAGACAGCAGTAAGAGGCTTAATGCTTTTCTTTCCTCACACAGCTTTCCTGGCCAGAGCTTAAGTGAGTTCATGGGAAAACAAATGACCTCATAGATGGAGCCGCTCCACATTAGGAAGTGCAACACAAGTTATGAGATGCAGTCACAGGGTGAGGGTGGGGTAAAATTTGTTTGCATTTGCATGGAAAACCTTTGTCCCTAAGGTGCAATGGGATTGGTCATACTGTATCGTGGTCTTAGGGGTAAATGCTGCTCTTTCTTTACCCTCTTCTTTTTCTTTTCTTCTAAATTTCTGATTTTGGCAGGCCCTTCACCTGCCGGAGGCTACCAGGTGAGTATGATTTTGGCCCTCATCTGATTCCAGGAAGCAGTGCTTCCTGGTGCCTGGCTCTTTCAGAACATTTGCTCCTGTAGTTTGCCTCACTGGCATTTAGCCATTTGTTTGTGTCAAATTGATGTGTGCTGTTTCTGATACTGCTAGAGGGATTCAGCAAGAGTTTAGCTAGTATACCTTCTTCATCTTTCTTGTGTGTATTCAAGAAGCCATAGGCAAAGGGGGAGAGATGAAAACCATGCTTCTAGAACTGTGATTTTCAACCTTCCTAATGCTATGCCTCTTTAATACAGTTCCTCATGTTGTGGTCACCCCCAACCATAGAATTATTTTGTTGCTACTTCATAACTGTAAATTTGCTACTGGTTTGAACCATAATGTAAATATCTGATAGGCAAATGCAAAGGGGTTTCAACCCACAGGTTGGGAACCACTGTTTTAGAAGAAGGCTTGTTCAATGAAAGGATTCAGAACCAAGAAGTCTCAGCAAGTCCCTGGGTTACTAGTATATCTGGTCAACCTAGACACTTCAGTCCTTTCCCCTAGCTTTGTCAGGGTGCTCCCTAGTAGCCTGGATGGTGACGTTTCTACTTGAATCCTCTTAACATCTAGATGTCTGAAGTTTCTTTGAATTGTCTCTTGTAAGTCCCACTTTCCTGAATATTCATCCTATCTCAGCTCCTAGCCTACCTGGCTTGCTTTCATCTCTTAAACATAATCTTTTGTCCTAGAACAGTTTCAGGTTTATAGCAAGATTGAACAGAATATATAGAAACTCCTCATATAACTCTTCTTTGTACATTGCCTTTGCAATACATCTTTATCAAATGTCAACTGACTGTATGTATGAGGGTCTATGCCTAGGTTCCTATTTCATTTCAGAGAGCTATATATTTGGACTATTACCATTATGAAACTGTCTTTTTGTTGTTGTTATTGTTATTCGTTCTTTATAATAATCCTATGAGGTGATCAAACTGTATAAATGGAGACCCAGAGAGCTCACGTTTACAGAGGTGGGAAATAATAGAGGCAGGATTAGAATGCTGCTGATGTGTCAGACTTCAGAGTGCTTACACTAGATCATTTCCAGGGCAGTATTATGAAGTTCTGAGCTGTGGAGTCCAACCTATTATGACGTCCTGAGCTGTGGAGTCCAACCTATTATGACGTCCTGAGCTGTGGAGTCCAACAAGCAAGACTTAAACCTGGCCTTGGCCTTTGGTGGTGCTAGGAACTGAACTCAGGGCTTCATGCATGCTAGACCAGCACTTTACCCACTCAGCCACATCCCCAACAGTATGTAAACCCATCTTTAAGTCACAGGCACTTGAGTTGGTGCCCTGAGGCTCACTCCATGCTGCTAGCTCAGATGTTGTCCTCCTCTAGGGAATTTGGTTGGATGAATGAATTAGCTCTCAGCTAGGCGGATGTCTCAGTTAAAAAAAAATATATATATATATATAATTTTTAATTTTTTTTGAGGGAATGCCTCATTTAGACCAGACTGAGCTTCTACTTCTGTGTTGCTGAGATAATCTGGAACTTCTGATCCTTTTGTCTCCAACCCAAGAGTGCTGGGTTTACGAGCATGCACTGCTGTGCCCAGTATCATGTGCTGCTCAGGATCAAACTCAGAGCTTTGTGCATGCTAGGGAGGCACTCGACCAAGCCAGCTCTATCTCCAGCCCATGAACATTGATTTCTGAAGCACAGTTGTCACCTTGAGTTTCACTGTGAGTTACAGAAATATTTTATTACTGTATGTAACTTTAAGTGGATTCTACAGCTATCCTATGCCTATATATAAACACACTAATATATATATTTTATCTCTATATAAAGCTATTAGTGGCTTCTTGTCAATCATCTACATTATTTGGTTGTGTTTTTTTATTTCCAATGAAGAAAACCTTATGGATTTGTCTGATCTTTATTCTCTCTTATTATAAGGAATCTACTCATTAACAGGCAATATGGCACTGTTCGAGAGGGGCCCACAATAGCCCAATATAAAGCAAATAGAGATGGCAGGTCTGAGCGAGCCATACTGAGTGGGCATGCTATCCTGACATATGCTGGCAGGGATCATGGATCTTTTGAGGTGAGACAGAAAGTACAAGAAAATGGCAAACTGGGAGAGGACATTGTTGTGTGGAACAGGCCGATCAGGACTTCACTCAGGAAGCATGTGGACATGGCCCCTGGGAGAGGTTAGAGAGGCCTCTAAAGCGCATTTTAAAGCTTTTGGTTGTTTTTCTGAAGGTTCCAGTTCAGATCCCTAATGGCCCTTTACTGTCTGTGATTAGGTTCAGTCACTCTGTCTTCTCTCCTGTAAGGCTGGGGTAATAATCTTCTGGCTTGGTAAGAAGTCTTCACTGTCATTCAGGGCTAAGCGGATGAGCGTCTGCAAGCACACATGTGACCTTTAAGCTTGGAGCATACTTCATTTAGTGCTTGCCCCTCTGTGGCTAATTAAAACATGCCTTAGATGGTTTAGCACATTTTCCCACACAACTGTCCCCCAAAAGCTGGTCGCTTTCTTTTTTCCCTTCCTCTCAATTCTGTGATTCACCCAACAATCATGTTATTTGAGAAGGCATGGTGCAGACTTCCATTTCTTTGGAAGTGGCCAAACATAGACAATTGCACGAGTGAGATGTGGAAGTGGCTTATATCACTTAATCTCATATTCCGTTGGATGGATCTTATTCCAGGACTACATCCGACATAAGCGAGGCTGTAAGATGAGTATTAACCGTGTGCTTGTGAAGAGCAGAACATAGATGCAGGGGACAAATTGAGAAGTTTCAAGTGCCAGGTGTAATAATAGGTAGAAGAGTGTTTTTATTACTATTATATTATTACCACGACTTCTTAGTTTAGTGAGTTCTAGGCTCAGAAACATTCTCTCACTTATTCACTTGTTTATTCACACCATACTTTTGGTAATGGTTAGATTTTGGTCAGCTTGATATAAGCTAGCATCATCTGGGAAGAGGGAACCTCGGCTGAGAAGATGCCTTCATCAGATTAGCCCATAGGCAAGTCTGCGGGGACATTTTCTTGATTAGTGATTGATGGGGGAGGACCCAGCCCACTATGGATGGTGCTACCTGTAGGCAGGTGGTCTTGGGGTGTACAAAAAAAGCAGAGTGATCAAGCTACAGGGAGGAAGTAATAATGAATATTCCTCCCTGGCCTCTGCTTCGGTTCCTACTTCCAGGTTTCTGCCCTGCTTGAGTTCCTGTCTTGGTGTCCCTCAGTGACAGACCCTGATCAGGACATGCAAGGCTTCCTCCCCAGCTTGGGTTTGGTCATGGTCTTTATCACAGCAATAGCTTTATCAAAGCTCACTAGGGTACCTACTGAGCATCTATGTGCTAACCTTTATACTTGACCTGATAACTAAAATGGAGGTGACTTTGGGTTTTTTCTTTTTGTTTGGCAGTAAAAGAGAAAACCTCAAAACTTCCAGACACACATGTCTCATGTTGCATCATGACCTGTAATTGGGAGCAGAACTGACGTGAGACCTTGTCTCTTTGGTGTCAGTCTTACACATCTTCCAGATCTTCTTCCTGATTCCTTAGAGTTCCGACTGAATCTCAGATCTTTCTGTTTGTCAGCAGTCTGTTTGCTCACGAACCAGGTGTGCCTAAACCTCATCCGTAAACGAGACACCCCATCCAACATGTTCCATACAATGGTTTAAGTTCTAAAAGAATATTTTATTTTTGTTATTTGACAAATTTGTACACACATATAATATATTCTGGTTACATTCTCATCCCTCTTATCCCCCTGCCCCCTCAAGTTGCTACCAATCCCTTTCCAAAATTCATACCTTTTCTTTTCCTTTTTTATTAGAGATTTTGGCAAAATCCATTGACTAAATACTTCATTCAGTGCTGTGCAGATGAGGTCTTTACTTCTTGGGGTAATAGATCTTATGGGACCAATTTAGTTTCATCCAAGAGAGCAAATTCCCCAGCTCTGAATGAGATCTGATTTTCATTAGATGGGCTGGCTACAGGGTTATTTCGTGAAAACAATGTCCAGAAGCTTGTGACTCAACTTGAATTTAGCTTCGTCTCATCCACCTGCATCCCTGTGGTGCCTGAGTGAGGAAGTGTGCTGGGAAGCTTCAGTTCAGGCTGAAAGCTTGGTTCTCTGCAGATAAAAATGAAAGGACACTTGAGCCATGACTCTCCTCAGAAGAATAAATAAGGCTCAACATTGCAGTCCACCTAGATGGCTGCTGCTGATTCTGCATCATGCCCTCGGCTACCTTTCTTTTTTCTTCTCTTCCTAATGGTATGTGTGTGTATACTTGCTCTCTGTGTGTGTGTGTGTGTGTGTGTGTGTGTGTGTGTGTGTGTGTGTATGTGTGTGAAGATCAGAGGATAGTTTTACAGAATTGGATCTTTCCTTCCACCTTTATGTGGCTTCTGGGGATGGAACTCGGGTTGCCAAGGTCTGGTGGCAAGCACCTCCCTCCACCCACTGAGCCATCTTGTTATCCCTGCATCATAATTTGTCAAATAATATCATTGTTGGATGAGTAGAAGAAATCAGAGTAAAGGAGGATAGAAGGGACTCTCCCCGGGGGCAAGTTGCATGGGAAATGTTCTAAGCCATCTAAATCATATTTTAATTAGCCATGGCAGGGCAAGTACTAAAATGAACTATGCATTGGGCTCATGACACCCTGAAGTAGCAAGAAGGTTTTGGGGGAATAAATAGCTTAAAATTTGTCCAAAGAAAACTGCTATATAGCACATCTGTTGATAGTTAGCAGATCTTCAACGTGTCTAATAGACTGAAAATATTGTATATTTAAGGAATATTATTTTGGATTCTCTACTTTTTTATGAATTCAGCTGTAGAAAGGAAAATACTGGAAATGAAGCTTCCAGATTTCCTCACAAGGACTTCTAGAATGATTTTAATAATAATAATAAAAAACTAATGACTTTCATAAAGGAAACCCATCAGCCTTGGATTCCTTGGCACATGCTTCAGCCTGGGCATGGTGTGAGCCAAGGAGTATGCTTTAGTAATTGCACACTTAGCATTGCTGAGCCTTGATGAACCTCAGTTCTATATCATACCTTTTCTCATGAAGGGTAAGGGTCTTCCAGGCTGAACTTACAGAAACTGGAGCTTGGGAGAAATGTGTAATAATAGGAAACAGGAGTTGGTGACTCAGGACTATTTTGTGGGAAGCCTGGTCACTGGAACAGTGACAATTACAGAAGCAATCTTTATGACTGTTGGTGTTGCTCTTTTCCATTTGGAATTCTGGACATTGGGAAGTCTCCTCCAGTGAGCCAGATGTGTTCGTTATCGACTCTGGCTCCATGTTAAGACATTCTAAAAGAGGTTTCCAAATGTAGCAACATGAAGACCCACTCTCAGATTTTTGATTTAATTGATTTTTGTTGGGACCTGCTCATATTTGCTTGAAAAAATTGTTCTTAGACAATTATTGTGCAGCTAATGTTGAAAACCAAACAGAAAGCCCTAGGGTACAGTCACACACTAGACAATTAGATGTGACAAATCACACTGGATGCTATTTAGGGTCCATTTAACTATTCTCTGATGCTTTGAGTCACTTTCTAAAAATGGTTTAATTGGTTGCTATTAGTCACTGGTATGCAATATAAAGTATGGTGGATGTTGGGGTCTTCACTGGGCCTTGAACCAACCAGTGATTCTTTGCTATGAACGCCTGGGTGTAAAGATGTATGGACAAAAGGGTTTACTGTGTGACTCACTGCATCACACTGTAGCTTCCATGACAAGATTTTCCCTTTCTTCCTTTTTTTTTTCTTTTTTCCTTTTCATCTCAAATTTTGTTTTTTATGGGGGTGTGTGTGCTGGGACAGAGGGTGGGTGTGAGAGGATGGGAGATGGGTTGGATCAGGATGCATGATGTGAAAGACACAAAGAATAAATAAATAAAGCTAAAAAAACCCCAAACTAATAAAAAGGGTCATCTGCAGAGACTTTTGAATCTCTTCAGAAAGAAATCTAAGGTACAATCATCATCCCAGAACAACATTTCTAGACTGGTGAAATTTACCAATTTAGCCCAATATTAATACAGTTTCAGGTGACTGTCCCCAGGCCTGTTCCCTCAGTGAAGAGAATGGCTACTGCTGCTTGTGTGTGCACTCTTGGGGCCCCTCCTTCTACCTGCTGCTTTGTGGGGAGCCAGTGTCTCATTTTGGACCTCCATGAAGTAGAAACAACAGGAAAATCCTCACCAACTTCAAAGACTCCTCACTCAGGCCAATATTAGAGACACATTCCCTAAGACCTCCTTGAGTTTGGCTTTGGTAGGGCCCAGGAGGGCCAACTGCAGATTGGGGAAAGAAAGTCTTTGTTCTTATTCACTTTTCCAACTTGACATCAGCCCAGAGCTATGGCCTGGACAGTTGGCACATGCTGGCACACTTGGAATCAGGTAAATTAACTTCTAGATTTGTTCTTGGTAATCTTTATGTTCAAACAGTTGGAAAAAGCTTCAAAGTAACAACGATAATTCAGGTGCTTTTGCTAAAATAATAATACAAAGTATTGGCGTCTGTTCAGATTTTAACTGTGCAGACAAGGAAGGAAATTGCTAAGTAATACTCTTCCTCTCCAACCTCTCTTCAGACACAGCCCCGTGTTCTTGCATGAAACATCCTCCAACCCAGTGTCTTTTCTTGCTGAGCCCTTCTTTCCGTAAAATTCCTATCACAATAATTGCTTCCAATAGATCACTCAGAGCCGGCCTCTCTAAAGAACCCTGAAAGGGACTGGAGAGATGGCTCAGCAGCTAAGAGCACTTACTGCTCTTTCAGAGGACCAGGATTAGGTTCCCAGCACCCACCTGGCAGCTTATAGCTAGCTGTCTGTAACTTCAGGAGTAGGGGGATATGGCGCCCTCTTTTGGCCTCCTTCAGCACCAGGCATGCACACAGTACACATATACAGATGCAGGCAAAACAGGTACACACATAAAACAAAAACAAATGTTAAAAAAAAAAAACAACCCAAAAAAACCCCCAAAACCAAGAATCTTGAGAAGACTCCCAAAAGCATATTCTTGTCAAAAATGAAAAAGCCAGTAATCCTTTAAAGCCATCCAGCTTACTAAGGACAATGAAAAGTGCTACCTCAAGTGGCATGGATGCTTAAGATGGCATTAAAGGATGGTCTTGATCATGAAGAAGTGATCAGTGACACAAAAATACAGCATGTAAGATCTGGTAGTTGCAGGGTTGGTCAGCCCGCCAACTCTCCCCTGTCTTCCCCACCAGGGTGAGCTCTCCAGCATTGCCCTGGCTAGTTCAACCCTTGTAGCAATGAGCAAGAGGTGGGATCAGTTCTGCTTTCACATCCTCAGGGTTAGTTCTCCCACACCTACACCTGCAGGGCCAGCTCTACTGTGTTGTCCAGTTGAGGTGTAGGGGCCACTCTCCTGAGTGCTGCAACTGATGAGGAGCAGGGACAGCTCTCCCACTCTTAGGACCTTAGGGCCAGCTCTTCCACCTGAGAGGGTGGGAGTCTCTCCCCTGCCCATGCTGCCACATGACAGATGAGTAATGGAGACAGGTCTTCCAACCACCTCAGGCATTGATGGGGGTGGGGGATCTCTCCTCCACCCATGCCACCCCATGATACTGGAACAGCTATCCCACCCGTCTCAGGCATTGACGAGGGGCATCTCTCCCTCACCCATGCCACCATACGGCAGCTGAGGGATGGGGCCAGCTCACTTGTGCCCTCATCAACAGGGTCAGCTCTGTTGTGCTGCTCAGGTGATGTGCAGGGCCTGTGTTCCCAAGTGTTGCAGCTGGTAAAGGGGTCAGCTCCCTTGCCAGCTGGGGGCAATAGGGGGAAGAGGGAGAGTGTCCTTCCCTCACCTCACCACCACACTGCAGATGAGGGAAGCAGTGCCAGGTATGCCCCTTCCATGCCCTCAGGGCTGCATCACCCACATACCTGTCTACAGGATCAGTTCTATTGTGCTGCCCAGGGGAGGTGCAGGGCCTGTTCTCCCTAGTGCGGCAGCTGGTGAGGGATTGCAAGTTTGTTTTTCTTAAAGAAAACAGTAAAGCCGCCAGATGTGCTTACAAATTGAGGGCAGTTTGAAGAACATTTAAATTTCTGTTTATACTCTCTTCTTTTTTTAATCCCCACTCCAGGTTGCATCCATGGGCCAATAACCTTCCCTCAAGTACATAGTGGCTCTCATTGATGGTGCTTTGAATGCTGTCCTGTCACTCATTCTGATCATTCCCTGAGCATTATGCTGTGCTCATGAGCTCTGTGCCACCCCATCTCAGCTTTTTTTTTTTTAACTACACTGCACACTGGACAGTTTCTGAGGGCTTGTCACAAGGAGAATTAATCTTGTAAGTTAACTCAGGATAAAGGGTTAATGAAGTACAACAGTCTAAAGCAATGGTCAGTAAGCTGTTTTGTAAAGGTCTGATAGTGAGATATTTTTTACTTGGTGAACTACATGTTTTCTGTTGTACCCATCGACCTCTGTCAATCGTTTGTGCATCATTATGTGACAGAACACCAGAGACATGGAAACGTGAATTTTGTACAATTTTTACTTATCACTAAAGGTTTATTTTATTTTTCATTTCAACTGTTTACAAATATGAAAACCATTCTTAGCTCAACAACCATATGGAAATAGGCAGCAGGATGGATTTAGTTTGGGGTCATGGCTTGTTGATAAAAGTGTAAAACAGAAGCTCTCTCATATTTTTCAATGTATATACTAAGACATTAAATTGGTTTAAAATAGAAGTAGAGGTTGGAGAGATTTCTTGGTGGTTACTACTTTTGCAAAGGACTCAAAGTGGGTTCCCAGCACTAACATTGTGTAGCTTATAATGGCTTCACTCCAGTTACAGGGGATCCAGTGCCCTCTTTTGGACTCCATGGGAACCTGTACTCACATGTCCATATTTCCATACATAGTCACCTATACACACATAGCTTTAAAAATAAAATAAATTTTCATAAAAGAAGTTATTATCTGTCTCAATCAATATATTTAATGGAGACAGTGGAGAAGCCCTCCCAAGTGCTCAGTTGGAGTTAAATGCCTGCCTGTTTGCTTTCTTTAATACCAGCTCTAGAAAGAGCCCCCCTTCTCCCAGTGCATATAGCTCCATATAAGCTCAGCTGTATAAAAATAATCTGGAAGATGGCGGCTGCCGCCGGTGGGCCGTGAGTGAGAGCAAAACTGGATGATGAACTGATGTGGAAATAAGAGGAACAGGGCCACAAGGAAAGACGTCAAAAAAAAGGTATACGGAAAAAGAGAGAGATAAGAGCTTGGAGACAAAAGATGGATGGATTGATTTAGGTTGGGAGAAGCTGGCTAGAGCATCGGGGTTTCTCTGCCTTCCTCGGGAATCCGCGGTTTGGATCGATCCTTCCAGCGCGGTCTCCCCCGGGCCTGCGGGTGAGCGGACTGCCGGGCGCTCGGGTGAGAGGCGCGGTGTGAGCGGTCATGGCGAGCAGACCCTTTGGGGCACGACAGAGCTGAGTGAACGCTACAAGGTTCAGGGACACCCGAACCTGCACAGTGGATGCTAATCACCTTGCTGATTGCTTCTCAATTGGGAACTGGTGGAGAGCACAGCGCGGGGCAGGTGCGCTCTGCAGGACCTGGGCTCCGTGCAGCAGGGATCACTGCAGCGGTGGTTGCAGAGGCAGCGAGGGAGGATGCCGATGCCGCGGTGCTCGCTGGAACCTGAAGGATTGAGGAGCCAGAGAAGGAGGAGGACATCAGGGGTCAGCCACCCAGCTATACAGCAAGCCATGGAGTAAGAGGTGTCTTTGGATCCTGTATTTCAAGAAGCTCTCAAAAGAACTTATCAAGACCACCCAACCACCAAACCAGATCACCAGAATCGTAAGTATACACCTCCCTGACTGAGAACAGGGGTGGTCAGCTTGCCCAGGGAACCAGATTTTTAGTTTCTCGTTTCCTGGTGATTGAAGTTTCTCATTTCTGAGGCTTGGAGGTGTAGGCCTGAAGGGTTAGGGTCTTACACCATCTGCACTGAGCAGAGAAAGAGATGAGCAGACGCCAGCGGAAAAATATAGGCAACAACATAAAGACCTATATGACAACACAGAACCTACCGACCCTACAATTGCAAGTCCTGAACATACCAAGGCAGAAGAAACAGAAGAAATCAATCCTAAAAATGACTTTAAGAAGATGATAGAGGCCTTTAAAGAAGAAATAAAAAATATCCTTAAAGAGGAAATAAATTTCCTCAAAGAGGAAACGAAAATCTCCATTAAAGAGGAAATAAAATTCCCTTAAAGAGGAAATGAAAAACTCCATTAAAGAGGAAATAAAAAATTTCCTTAAAGAGGAAATGAAAAACTCCATTAAAGAGGAAATAAAAAATTCCTTTAAAGAGAAAATGAAAAACTCCATTAAAGAAGAAATAAAAAATTCTCTTAAAGAGGAAATGAAAAACTCCATTAAAGAGGAAATGAAAAACTTCCTTAAAGAGGAAATAAAAAATTCCCTTAAAGAGATGGAAGAAAAAACAAACAAAAATTGGAAGAAAGCAAAGAAAGCCAAGAAAAAATAATTAAACAGATGAAAGAAACATTCCAAGATCTGAAAAAAGAAATTGAGACAACAAAGAAAATACAAGCTGAGGGAATGCTGGAAATAGAAACCCTGACTAAACGAACAGGAACTACAGAAACAAGCATAACCAACCGAATACAAGAGATGGAACAGAGAATCTCTGACACTGAAGACACAATAGAGAAAATAGATTCGTCAGTCAAAGAAAACACTAAAGACAAAAAAGTTGTAACACAAAACGTCCAAAAAATCTGGGACACCATGAAAAGACCAAACCTAAGAATAATAGGGATAGAAGAAGGAGAAGAATACCAACTCAAAGGCACAGAAAATATATTCAACAAAATCATAGAAGAAAACTTTCCTAACCTAAAGAAAGAAATACCTGTGAAGATACAAGAAGCTTACAGAACACCAAATAGGCTGGACCCAAAAAGAAAGTCTTCTCGCCACATAATAATCAAAACATTAAACATACAGATCAAAGAAAAAATATTAAGAGCTGCAAAGGAGAAAGACCAAGTAACATATAAAGGCAAACCTATCAGAATAACACCAGACTTCTCAATAGAGACTATGAAAGCTAGAAGGTCCTGGACAAATGTTATGCAGACACTAAGAGACCACGGATGCCAACCTAAACTATTATACCCAGCGAAACTCTCAGTCACCATAGGTGGAGTAAACAAAATATTCCATGATAAAACCAGATTTAATCAATACCTATCCACAAACCCAGCCTTACAGAAAGCACTAGAAGGAAAAATCCAACCTAAAGAAGCTAAACACACCCATGAAAACCCAGGCAATAGATAAACCCACACCAACATCTGAAGAAATAGAAGGGACAAATTTCTCCCCAGAAAATGCATGACCTGTGAAAGCTGCTAAGAGTTTAAGGCAGATTCGGGGAGAAAGAAAGCCCCCACCTCCAAAGGCAGCTAGCAGAGGAGCAGAGCAGCCTGGGATGTCTGGGGCTCTGCATCTGGGGGGAAGGGAGCGTGCAGGGTGAGAGTGGAATCAGTGGGAGAGGGGTTTCTCTGAAGGAGCTGTGGAAGGGCTGTTGTGGGTGCTTTTGTTTTTCACTGACTGGCTGGGACGGACGCAGACCCCGAGGAAAGTTCCTGTCAGAGGTTGCCCACCTTAGTGCGCGCTGGCGGGGCGGGTGCAGTTCTGATTTGGGGACTTCACCCCGAGAATGTTACAGCCCCTAGTAACAAGTATTACAACTCTATAACGACAATACTCACTAAATCCCAGTATTGTATAGAAAAGCTGACTATAAGCTCTAAACTTTAGAAATGATGTATGTACTTTCTGTCTAGTTAAGAGAATCTTTCTAATAGAGATAGTGATAATAATTAAGAGTAAGAAGTAGAAAAAGATGAAAATAAGATATGTGAGTTTGTAAAAATTCTGTCTTGTTAGATCTGTGTTAAGAAATCTTTAGGTGTTTACTAAGTTAAATATATGCTAATGGTAGCCCTATATAAGTTTGTAAAATAGATCCATAGAGTTCCTTTAAAAATATAAGCTTGCAAGAAGAATCTAAGGTAGTCCTAAAACATACAGTAATAAGCTTGTAAGAAGTAAAGATACTAGTTGTAAATGTAAGTTTAAA
>CABHPH010163028.1:0-32127 GCA_902168325.1 Peromyscus nudipes
GCTTGCCACTAAGTCTGATGACCTGAGTTTGATCCTTAAGACCCACATGGTGAAAGGAGAGAACCAATTCCTACAAATTGTCCTTGACCTCCCCAGGTGTGCAGTGGCACTCACATGTCCCCTAACACACAAATAGATAAATGTAATAAAGCCCCAAAGACTAGCCTGTCATGATGATACTTCATTGTGGTTTGAATTTCCCTCCCCCAGTGTGGTTAGAGTTAAGGTATTTTTTTTAAATTTGTCATTTTTATGCCTTCTTTTTAGAAATATCTAACCAGGCCCTTGCTCATTTGAAATTTAGGTTGTGATTTAAGGGTCTTGTATGCTATTTGCCTTCCTTATATGTTTGCATATTAACTCCTTGTAAGATACATGCTTTGCCAATAATTTTTCTCACTCTACAGTTTGTCTTCTTTTGATAAAATTCTTACTTTTTTTTTTTTTTTTTTTTAACAAAAAGGCCTGTTTATTACTTTAGCCAGAAATATCTACTTGGGCCAGCCTTGACTCTGGTCTTGTTCCTAGGACAGAGTCAGTGGTCCAGCTATGACCTCCATTTACTCAGGGCACTCACCTCCCAAAGCCAAAGCCCTGGTCCTCCTGCTGGGCAAAGGTCAAGAGACAGAGTGATGGGTGACTGCTGGTTACATGTCAGCTGGGTGCCTGGGGAAGGCCGTTTTTGAGCAGTGTTGTGAGAAAGCTTCCCAGCTCTTCTTCCAATAAGAAAGGGAAGAGGGAAACACAGCTACCCACTACAGACAACACAATACCAAGGAAGTGAGACCTCCAGGCATACCAGTGATGTCCACCCTCCTTACCTGGTAGGCCCGAAATTCTTGAGTTTTTTTTTTTTTTAAGTTGATTGATAAACCTTTTTCTAAGGCAAAACCTTAGAATTAAATTGTGCATGACCAAGAACCAAACAAACCACAGGCAAGAGATCTCAGACCTGAGTGTCGAGTCTCTAATAAAGAACAGTTCATCCATCAATTGCCCCACTCCTCACTGAGTGAGATGAAAATCATGCTTCTGACCTATGGAGCAGAATATCAGAGTGTATTTAGTGTACACATCTAAAGTAGCTCATACAGGACAAGTCCAGTGCTTAAAGGGAAGTGCTTGAGGGGCTAGAGAGAGGGTTTAGCGGTTAAGAGCACTGGCTGTTCTTTCAGAGGACCTGGATTGAGTTCTCAGCACCCACCTGGCTGCTCACAATGTGCTCTAACTCCAGTCCCAGGGGATCTGACGCCCCCTTATGGCTTCCATGGACACTGCATGCAAATGATGCACATATCCATGCAGGCAAAATACTCATACTCATAAAATAAAGAAAACAAATCTTTAAAAGGAGAATGGTCTAAAAACAATGAACTGAGGATATACTTAAAAAATAGGAAACATTGAACTTTAATCCAAACAAACACAGAAGTATAGGAAATAGAATAATAGGCAAACTTATCAAAAGCTATTTCTTAAAGTGGCTAGTTTTAACTCTGCTGGCCAAATCAATGATATAGACCCATCAGATTTTATATTGTGTATTTTATCTGTGACATTGAAGTAGGGTCTGCTAAATTCCATACGTAAAATGTAAAGCCCGTGCATACAAAAAAACACAAAATTACATTGAGATGTAGGAGTTTATATTTATCATGTTATATGAATTTGTGTATTTCATATGGTAAGTTTTTTGGAGAAATATATTATGGATTGTATTCCTATATTATGGTATGGTCTTAGAATTGAAGTATAATCATGCAAGAAATACAGCTTTTCTTGCTAGCCAAAAAAAATGATAGCAAACTATTTATTGAAGACTATGGTCTTAAGAGATATGACAAGAACTTTTCTAAAGTTGTTGACTGTTACTAATATTTTCTATTTCATGTGTTAAGTATTTAAAGTATTTATTTTGAGCTGTTTTAGTGGGATAGTACTTTGAGTTTTAATAAATTTGTGTAAAAATATAAAATGTTATTCTTCAGCAAAACTGAAAAAAAAGAAGGCTTACCAAAATTGATTAAAAGGGGTATGTTATGATACCCTGATATTTAATAAGAGAATACATTTTCAAAATGTATTTCTCCCAGAGAAAACCTTAAATAACATAATTTTATACAATAATTATACTGGATGATTTAATATCAATTTATATGTTTTTGGAAAATAGAAATATTTCTCAGCCTCTTCCATGGAAACTACCATAACCCTGATGCTAAAAACCAAGCAAACATGTATAAAAATGAAAATTAAACACCAACATTTCTTGTGAACATGGACACAAATGTACATGAAGAAACATTAGAAAAATAAATATAACAGTATATAAAAAAATACTGTCAGGTCTAAGAGGAGGATATATGAATGGATGAATGAATGCAAGGTGTTTTTTTTTAATTTTCTTTTATAATTTAATTTAATTTTACATATCAGCCATGGATTCCCTTGTTCTCCCCCCTCCTGCCCCCCCTCTGCCTTCCCCCAGTCCACCCCCCATTCCCATCTCCTCCATGGCAAAGACTCCCCTGAGGATTGAGTTCAACTTGGTAGATTCAGTCCAGGCAGGTCCAGTCCCCTCCTCCTGAGCCAAGTGTCCCTGTAAAAGCCCCAGGTTCCAAACAGCCAGCATATACACTGAGGGAACTGGATGCAGAGATCCACGGCCAGGCCCCAGGTGGAGCTCTGGGAGTCCAACTGGCAAGAAAGAGGAGGGATTGTATAAGCGAGAATTGTTGAGACCAAGGTTGGAAAAAGCACAGGGACAAATAGCCAAACAAATGGAAACACATGAACTATGAACCAATGGCTGAGGAGCCCCCAACTGGATCAGGCCCTCTGGATAAGTGAGACAGTTGATTAGCTTGATCTGTTTGGGAGGCCCCCAGGCAGTGGGCAAGGTGGTTTTAACATTAAAAAATAGTCAAAGTTTAGAAGTAGCAGGGCCAGAGAAATGACCAGGTGACTAAGAGCATTTTGCTGCAAAGCCTTTAAGTCCTGGTTTGGGCCTCCAGAACCCATATGGTGGAAGGAGAGAACTGACTTCCATATGTGTGCCATATAGACATACTAAATTCTATTTATGCTACAGTGCTGTTATGGGTCCCTTTCTGAACTGTCCCCAAAGGCTTGTGTTTTGAAGGCTTCTTCCATAGCTGATTGCACAGTTTTGGGAAAAAGGCTGTAGGGTCTTTAGGAGGTTGACTCCAGCTATAAGAAGTAGAAACGAGCCTTTACAAACACTGGTGTGGGAAATCTCACAAGGTCCCTCTCTGTCCTGGTCACTCTTCTATTGCTGTGAGGGGACACCATGACCAAGGCAACTTATAAAAACAAAGCATTTAGTTGGAGGCTTGCTTACAGTTTCAGAGGATTAGTCTCTTATCATTGTGGCAGAGCGTGTGGCAGCAGGCAGGCAGACATGATGCAGACAGTAGTTGAGAGCTTACCTCTTATCCACAAGATGGAGGCAAAGAGAAAAAGAGCAAGACTGACCTGGCACAGGCTTTTGAAACCTCCAAGCCCTCTCCCCAGTGATACACCTCTCATATCAAGGCCACAGCTTCTAATATTTTCCAAACAGTTCCATAAAACTAGGGAGCAAGCCTCCAACCATATGAGCCAGTGGGGGCCATGCCTATTCAAACCAACACACACACCTAGATGAATAGCTACAGACAATTATGGTGGCTGAGAGGAGAATCAGTCTTCATGGATGAGCACCCTGATAGGTTATTTAATCCCAAGTGGCCAGACCTAAACACATATACCAATGAGCAACACTAAATGAACTCATCGGGTTTATAAAACAATAATAATTAAAATGTCATAGAATTGAGAGGGAGATATGGGGGGCATTGGAGGGCAAGAATATGGAGGTGGAGATGATGTAAACACAGTATTCATGTGTGAAATTATCTAAGAATAATAAATGTTTGTAAAAATAAGATTTTTAACCTGGTCCTTATTTCTGGTTTTGCTCTGTACTTCCTGGTCCACTGTGATGAGAGCAGCTGTTGTCTACCACAGGCTCTTGCCAGCTTGGCGTTCTTCCCATGTAAATGAAATACAACCATAGGCTGAACTCTCTGAAACAGGAAGCCCTCCCACCCCCCAAAAAAATCCTTTCTTCCTTAAGCTGTTTTTGTTGCAAGTTTTGGTGCCAATGAGGAAAAGTTAACACAGATGCCAATTTTAGAAATGTTGAAAACTCTATAGACACGATTTAAGGATAAGTATATAAGTGAAAAATATGTTAAGACTTAAGAGTCTGAGCTGGGCGGTGGTGGCGCACGCCTTTAATCCCAGCACTCGGAAGGCAGAGCCAGTCAGATCTCTGTGAGTTCGAGGCCAGACTGGTCTACAGAGCGGGATCCAGGACAGGCACCAAAACTATACAGAGAAACCCTGCCTCAAAAAAACAAAAATAAATAAATACAATAAAAAAATAAAAAAGAATTAAGAGTCTGATAAATGATGGGCAGTAGTTATATCTTTTAGAAGTTAGATCGGATAAGAGACAGTGTTGTGTGATATTTTGATTGTGTTCTGACAAATAAAGCTTGCTTGGAGTCAGAGGGCAAGCTAGCCACTAGCTAACCATAGAGAGTTGGAGGACTGAGAGGGACAGGAAGTGGTAAAGTGGGGGCTGAGAGAAGATCTCGGCCTTTTTTGGACCAAGGAACAGAACAGGTAGGAAGTCATTGGTGGCTGCTCCCCTGCTTCTCTGAACTTTCGGATTTTTACCCCGATATCTAACTCCTGTTTTTTATTGATAAGATTATTTAGATTTACGCATCAAGAAAGCACACAGTTAATGCGATGAATTTGTTAACATTGTATTTGGATTTGCATGATATGGTCATGTGTGGTCAGGTATTTATAATTACATTTGTTACATGTATTGTTTTATATTTATCAAATATGTAATATTTAAAAATTTTGGGAAACAAAATATGGGTGAACCCCCCCTTTTTTTTTTAACTGAAACAAATACAGAAGCAAAACAAAAATTAGTCTGTATACTCTCTCAAACTGTTACTAAATTCAGTATCAACTTAAAACCCTTGATGTATTTGGTATTAAAGTGAAGTATGTTTTCTGAGCTGGGCTGAGAGCTATATTGCTGGGTGAGTGGTTTTTAAGCTAGGAAAATTGTTACTGGAAGAGGTATAAATTCCATATCCTTGGAAATGTTACTTACCCATAAATATTTCAGGAATTCTGTTTTATGTAAGGATAGCATCATTGGTTGGCTATTTCATGGAAAAAGGAACCCACATGAATGCATCCCAGCAATAACTCTCATGCACAATTCTGGAACATGATTTTTGGAGAAAGAGCATCCTGAGCAGGTGAAAAGCTGTCTGGGATGATACCCTGGTAGCCAAATAGATGATATTTCAGATAATAAAGATAAAAAATTATAAATATTAGGGGCTGGAGAAATGGCTCAGCGGTACACACACACACACACACACACACACTCACACATCTCTCCAGCCTCCAACTTTAGGATCTATTGATGAGTGGTGTGAATACACCACAGTTTGTTTAACAATTCTCTCATTGAGACACTGCATTTATTATTATTATTTTTTTAGTTTGCAGCTATTGCAAATGAAGTTGCTATGAACAGTTCTCTATATGTTTCTGTGTGGCATCTCTTCTTTCAGAATACAAATGCTTTTATGGGATTTTGCCATGCTGACTTTATTATTAGTTTTCAATTACAACCTAAACCTTGTATATAAATAGCATTAATTTAATTGAAGGTTTTCAATAAAACATAATTTGAGTAATCTTTTAAAGATAATTTTTAGATTTGCCCATGAAATAAAATTGAACATTATTTTGTGATAGAAATTCCTTGGAATAAAGGAGAAGAACTGTCTTTGCCTTTCAAAACATCTGTAACATTTCTGTTTTCTTCTGATCTTCACAGTTCCAGTCTTATTTATAGGTCTTCCTTAAATTTTTTTTTAGATTTATTTATTCTTTTTTATCCATACGTATGTGTAACATATTCATGAAGTACACTTAGAAACCAGAAGATAGTGTCAGATCTTCTGGAACGTTCAGACGGTTGTGATCCATATGTAGACTCAGGACTAGAACACAGGTCCTCTGAAGAGGTCAACTACTGAGTTATATCCCCGACCTTTGTGGATCTTGTATCTGGTGAGACCCAGGGCTCTGGTTTCATTCTCCATGTGAATACTCAGTTCTCAGCGTGCTTTATTGAAGAGTCTCTTTCCTTGGCTCCTTTGTCAAATATCAGTTGCTTATGAAGAGATGGAGAAAAATACTTGTGTGAGGAAGAAGGTTGACCAGTTCGTAGCCATGTTACAGGCAGACAGGCAGACATTCTAGTGTTCTGTGTCAACATGGTGAATGTTATTAGCATAATGTATATATCTCAAAAGTTGAAGACGTCAAATGAACTCATTGTTAAGAAATGAGAAAAGTTCAAGGTGAAGTGCTGGCCGTATAAGCTTGAGTTCACCAAGGATCCGAGTTCGGCCTCAAGAACCTGCATAAAATAGTCAAGTGCTGGTGACATGTGCTTAAAATCCCAGTGTTGGGGAGGTGGGAATGGGAGGGTCCCTAGGGCTTGCTGGCCCGACATGCTAGTCTACTTGGTGAGTTCCAGGCTAATGAGAGACTCTGTCTCAAAATGGAATAGAATAGAAAATAATAATAGTAATAATAATAATAAACAATAATAAAAAAATAAAAAAAATACAGGTGATACCTGAAGAGGAATAGTACCTTGATCTCTGGCCTACACAAACACACACACACACACACACACACACACACACATATTTACACAATGCACACATACTTACACAATGCACACATACATGTATACATGTGCACATATACACACAGGTATATACACATGCACACACACATACTTACATGCACATATATACATATACACACACATACATACAAACATACACATACACACTTACCCACACATACACACAGAGAGACACACATACACACGTACACACACAAGCACACAAACACACACATGCACCCATACACAAATGAATATGTGCACAAACACATACACACACAAACATATGAAAGGAAACAAATGTAGAGAAGTTGTGGAGTTCCTCAAGTTAATTTAAAATAACATTTCCGGTCTTACAGTGCAGGTAGTTGCTGTCTCTGAGCACTTGGCTCTGGGAGAACCAGGGAAGCCTTGCACCTTCCTGTCCTGGCAGCTCCCTCTCATCAGCTCTACCTTTCCTCCTTTCTTGTAGGAGGTAAATACAGAGTTCACATAGGACTGAGAGTTACACTAATGTCCCCCACATCAGGGGCCAGAAAAGATCCTTCGAACCACTCAATGATATCATAAAACCAAGTAAATGGTAAATGAATGCGACTTCAGAACCCTTTTAGAATTGCTTCAAGATATTTTCAACGCTAGAGAGTGATAAAGAACACATTCGTCTTTGTTGAGCTAAGCAGCGAGATGTCGCTGAAGCAAAAGCCGTGGTGCTGTGTGCAGAGACGGATGGGGGAAGTGACGCACACGCAACTTGAAGGATGGAGAGGTCCGTGCTTGAGGGCTGTTCTTTGTGTGGTTAATAAGGTAGCTGACTTTGAAATGACTTGCATCGGCTGAGAGGGTGTAGCTGGTTTTAGAAAAGAAACAGATGCAGTGTATTTCTAAAAGAAGGCGAAGACCACACAAGGCACACAATACCCACTTGCTTTTTAAGATGGCCCCATCCCGGCGAACAAGTTGAAAGGCCTCTACCTTCAGAAAACTGTAAAGCTGAACATGTGATGGGAACTTAGGCAGATAGAAGATGGACCAGCCACGAGCCGTTCTTCCTTCTGTTTTGAAGAGGAGGTGGTTCTTGGCCCCTGGCTCTGTCTACATGTTTAGAGTGGAGGTCATACGACGCCCTTCAGAAGTGGGGACTGTTGGGCCTCTGTGGTAAGGTCATTTAAACCACAAAAAGCCTCAGCTATTTCTCTCTTTCTCTGCAAATTAAACACACTCCCCGCCGGGTTGTAATGGGTTTCAGTCCTTTGTAATTAAAGATCCAACTGTTCACCTCCTAAACCAAGGGCTTTTTAGCACATCGTTGCTTCATTTATCTCTGGGGAGAGACACTGATCCACCCGTTTGCTGTTGGAGTGACGCAGCCCTCGGTGTCTGGCTGGCAGTAACACGGTAATAAAAGCGAACACTACACATTCTGCAGGAGATCCATTACCTCAACTCTCTAATGAGCTTTGCTTCTCAAGAGTTTTTCAGTAAAGGGAGAAAAAAAAAAAGATTTACAACAGAGAAGACCCCACAGTGAGGTGACTGTCTCTTCAGAGTGATGAAAATAATTTCTTTTCTCCTTCCTTAGCTGGGCTTTAGTTTTTCTTTTCCCCTCAATGCCTGAAATTCATTTCTTGCTTGCTTTCCTCTCTTTCACATGTGACTAATTCCATGGTTTTGGCTTGACTCCATGACAAATTCTTCTCTTATTGTGCCCTTATTCTGAAGTTTTCAGACAGCAGAGCCTGAGGTAGAGAGCACGTGTGTTCTTCCCAACAGGAGCATGAGACAGCCCAGAGGAAGAGAAGCTGGAAGAGCTCAGCCAAAGGAGCCAACAGGACACACCTGTCCACATGTCCACCCCACCCCACTGGCTGAACAGCCAAGCAGTCAGAGGTGGGATTTGCTGACTGAAGCCCACCCCAACCCCCTAGCTCTGTGAAGTTGGTTTATTTAGCATGGAGTGACTAACAAGCAATCACACTGAACACACTCAACAGCACCCTGAGCTTCTCTTATTTCCTATGTCTCTCCCTTTGGGCTGGTTCACGCTTCTGTTGGAAACCATCGTCGCTCACGTCAAGTAAAGGTATCGTTAGGGGATCACTAAAGTTCCTTGAGAGATGGCTGTCACAACAGCCTCTGTGATGGAAGACATTTGCAACCTAAGAGATCTGAAGAGGTGCTGGAGGGGTGTCTAGTGCTTAGCTCTTTGTCTCTACCAATTGTTGGTTTGTGTGGAGCCAGCGAAACTCACCCTTGCAATTGGAGGTGTTTTACAATAGTCTGGGGATCATGGTCTTGACATTGTATTTGTCTTGTCTTAGAAATCATTAGTTCAACTCTCTCTGAGGAACCAGAAACGAGAGTGTATACAGCTCCTGTTTTTCCCAATGAAGCACGAAGCTTTTCAAAGAACACATGTTCATAGACCCGCTTGTTGATGATTTTGAAACACCCTCACACTGTAGCTCTGGTTGGCCTATTACTTGAGCCAGTTCTCCTACATCGGCCTCTCAAGTGTCAGAATTAGATGTATGAACCACCATATCTGACATTTATCCATGAATTGTACTTAGAAATACCATATTTTACAAATTTCTTCTTTAAAATAGTAACTTTGATATGATTTTATGACACAAGTTGATATTCCCCAATTAATCAAAATTAGTTTTGGTCTCTGACAGCTTAGGGCCATTGGAAAGATATACTTCTTTAAAAAGTAACATATTTTGGCCAGGTGCTGGTGGCCCACTCCTTTAATCCCAGCACTCCTGGGAGGCAGAAGCAAATGAATCTCTGTGAGTTTGAGGCCAGCCTGGTCTACAGCGTGAGATCCAGGACAGGTTCCAAAGCTACACAGAGAAACCCTGTCTCAAAAAACAAACAAACAAAAAGTGACATTTTATTTTTAAGTGTGTGCATGCGCATACATGTGGGTATGTGCAACTGTGAGTGCAGATACTCTCTAGGTCCAGAAGAGGGCGCTAGATCCTCTGGAGTTGGGGTTACAGGAGCTGTGAGCCACTGTGGGTGATGAGAAGCAGATTCAAGTCCTCTGAAAGAGCCGTGTGGGCTCTTAACTCTGACCCATCTTTCTAGCTTCAGAGAGATCTACTCTTAACCACAGCCTTCTAAACCCAGGAATCACTAGAACCTTCATTGCAGGAGCTCAGTCTATTCCAGCTCAACAATTCCAGATATGGGGAGATATTCTGACACGGGAGTTTAAAGGAACGTCCTGGAGCTCAGATAACAGTCATATGTGCTTTTCTGTTCTGAGGTTTCCAAGAGAAAGGAGAGAAAGAATGGTTCTTTCTCTGAGCTGCTCTAGGGGAGCAGAAGGTTCAGTGCCATCACCAAGTAGGTAAAAATGATATCACCAAGGGTGTTGCTTAGTGGGCTTCAGCTTCCTTTGGCTTTTGACTTCTAAAAGAAGAAGGTAGATAATTTATAGACTGAATCTTAGGACACAGCCAGCTGTTCATTTTTTTGCGTGTGTGTGTGTGTGTGTGTGTGTGTGCGCGCGCGCGCGCGCGTGTGCGCGCGCACGCATGGGTGTATACACATTTGCATGTGTGTTTGTGTACATGTATATGTGGAGGCCACAGGTTGATGTGGGGGGGGGATCCCACAATCACTCTCCATCTTGTACATTGAGGCAGAATCTCTCAGTTGAATGCAAAGTTTGCCAATATGGCTCTCTGTCTAGACTGCTTCCTTCAGGGAGCCACTGTATATCATCAGAACACTGGAGTTATAGGCAGGCTGCCATGACCATTCAGCATTTGCACGGATTTTAGGGATCAGAACCCTGCTTGCTTGTAGGGTCAATACTTTAGCCACTGAACCACCTCCCCAGACCTTTTTTTTTATTATTAATTTTTTTAAGGCAAATTCTGAGTTTGTAGCCCAGGATGGCTTTGAACTTTCAATCCTTCTGTCTCTGCCTTTCCAGTGCTAGGATTACAGGTATGTGTCACAACACATGGCATAGCTGTGAAGTTTCCAAAGTACAATCAAATCATTGTTACTAGAGAAATGTTCATTTGTATTCTAGATGAAGATACAGCCAGAAAATTAGCATTTTCTTTCAGTGAAATTTTAACAATTATTTTTAATAAAATCTAGCAATACCTTTAGTTGAATTTTTGTATGTGCTTTTTTTCATTTGCAGAATATCTTTTTGTGCTTTAAGGATGCGCATAGATATTGGAATCATGTTTTAAGCAAAGTTGAAGATGGATATCTCTTTTATTTGTACAGTAAGAGAAGTAGGGGAAAAAAACCAAGAAATATGTTCTCTTTAATCTTCATTTAAAGACTTAATTGCCCATAAAATCTGCTGAGTCTAGGCATGTAGTTGATAGGAAGATTGCTTTCTTTCTTTTTTTTTTTTTCTTAGATTTCTGTTTCTAGAGCAAAAGGGATAGAAGTGAATGTGTTTCGCTGGTGCATGAACACTGAGAAGGAGAGATGTCATGGACACTGGTGTGTCCACTTCCTTACTGTTCTCGGCCATCACATTCTTAATTAAGGAACTTTGAAGTACCTCCCATATAAGGGTTAGAATATATTTTCCTTTTCCTTGATTCTTGTTTCTTCCATGTATCAGAAGTATTATTTGGAAGTTAATATGCCTGTCTGAACTGGAAAGACTTTGCAATAGGTCTTTTACACTTGTCTTAGTTATTGTTCTATTGCTGTGATGAGCCACCACAAGCAAGACAACTTATCACAAAAAGAATTTAATTGGGGGCTTACTTACAGTTTCAGAGGGTTAGTCCGTGTTCATTACAGCAGGGATGTGGTGGCAGGCAGGAATGTCACTGGAGCAAGAGCTAGCTTACATTTTGACCCATAGACAGCAGGCTAATAGAGGGACTGGGTATGGTGCGGGCTTTTGAAACCCCAAAGCCTATCACTAGTAACACACCCTTTTCAACAAGGGCACACCTCCCAATCCTTCCTAAACAGTCCACAGCTGGCAAACAAACATTTAAATATACGAGCCTCTGGGGACCGTTCTCGTTCAAACCATAACATTTCTTCTTGCTTTCTTGTGCATTGGCCACCCACCTAAAGAGAAGGTGTTCTGGATAAGCCACCAGCCCCAATTTTTAGCACACTCCTTTAGCTGAGTCACAAACATAGTTACCACTCATCCAATACCTGCCAAGTCCAGACAAGTCCAGATTATTCTTCCCACCCTGTGTCAATCTGTAGACACGTTTTTGAAAACAGAGAACTCTTACTTGGCACTAAGTGTTTGAGGTGGATAGAGAGGTAATACTACAAGTGTGTGTGTGTGTGTGTGTGTGCGCTACCCACGCTCATCATAAACAACCTTTAAAATATGAGCATTGTTGTCAGCATGCTGAATAGCACTCCTGCCGAAATTACAGCCAGTGTTTTACCAGTAGCTAGCATATGACGAGCGATGGGGATATATTACTGTCTTTCCTTTGCTGAAAGAGTCTAGAATGTACATATAAAAGAGCCCATTCAGATGGCACCAAAATAAATTCAACTTCTTTCCCTTCCGGGGGGAATCTGGAAGCGCTATTCTTCATAAGAGCCTGCATAGGCTTAGCAGAATTCTGCAAGCTTGTGGAGAATCATGGAAATACAACATTATTTACAGAACTGCTTTCCAGTCACCTGTCCTGCGTCTTGATTAAGCATTTATTGAACGCCTGCTTTTTCTAGATCTGAAAATACAGATGCAAAGGAAACAGCCACTTCTTTCAGTATACCATCATAGGGGTCCAACACACAGACTTCCACAGAGAGAAAGAGAAGGACACAGTGTTGTTGGGGAGCCTGCTTGAACAGAAATGTTTAGATGTTGGGGAGTGTTTTTCTTTTTGCTGTTATGGGGCTGATAGCGTCCAGAGCTTTGTGCATGCTAAACAAGCTCTCTATTGCTAATTTCTTTATCCCCAGTCTAGAGAATTTTTCCCCCTTCTCCTTTTACAAAGGGAAATCTGAAATGATTTCCCTTTGTAAAAGGAGATGCATGCCCTCTGTCTAGAATTTAATATTATTGAAAGTTTTCAACAAGTTTTCTTTTTTTTTAAGGTACTATATCAAATCAGTCACAAATGGGAAAAAAGTATATTCCACTTACTTTTTCTTTGGTATTTACTTCACAAATATCCACCTTCCTTTTCAAAATGTAAACCAAGGTCTTTCTCATGTAGAGTATCACCTAGCATATACTGGGTGCATAAATCACCTAATATTATATCAATTGCAGAGTTGCCCCCATGGAGGAAATGTAGATTTCCAAATGTGAAAAATATGCTTCAAGAAACTGTGTCCAGAATCTCAGGAGGGGGAGACAACCCCATCTTTAATATTTACCACCACGTCTTGCTGCTCAGAACAGACACTGAGAGGTTTGTTGGGCGTGTTTCTGGTTCATGTTGTACTGCTCACTTTGGTGAGACACAGAGCTCACCAAACCTTTCTTTCCCACCTCTATTGGAATTGCTTGTCCATAAAAATAAGCTCCCTGTCTTCTGGGCTCTGCCATCAGAGTCCGTCTCCTACTGCAGGAGAGTGAGGACAGGACAAAGTTTGGGCCATATGGGCTCTGGAGTCAGGCCATCTGGGTCAGATTGGCCTCTGCCATTCATGAACTGCAGAACCCCGGGCAAATTACTTAACACTGTGTTCCTGGATGCCAATAAAATGTGGATCCATAGAACAGTCTAGACCACAGGTTATCCTGAGTCTTAAATCACTTCACCACAAGTAACAGTTTGAGTACTTGGGTCACTCTAGCCCCAGTTCATGTTGAAACCTAATCCTAAATAGGGTGATAAGACCTACACAAGCTCAAGCCAATCAAAACCCAAGTAGGAAGGAGTGGAGTTGGGCCAGCAGTCTCACCCATAGCTGAGGAGCCATTGGCATTTGATTGCTATAGGGAGAGAGAGAGTTGATTTTCTTCAGTGGAGTGACACCTGGTATATCAATCAGACTCCAGGGCAGGCCCCACATCCAGGAATTATCAGCCAATACAAACTGGGCTTCATGGGCTTAAAGGTGAGGAGGGGGAGGAGGAGGAGGAGGGAAGGTGTGGAAGGGTGGGGAAGGGATAATATGAAGTTGGGTGTATAGGGAGGTTGGAAGGATCTGGAGTTTGAGGGAAGGGGATGATATGATCAAAATACATTGTACATCATTCTCAAAGAATAAATAAAAATGTGTTTAAAGTGGTAGAACTTTTGGAATGAAATTACTACCCCTTTTAAAAGGGCCCAAGGGAACAGGTTTACCTCTCTATCCTTCCACTACTTGAGGACACAGAGAGAAAGTGCCATCTTTGAAGCAGAGAGCTGCCCCTCACTGCATCTGCTGTCACCCTGACTTATATACCCCAGCGTCCAGACTACTGAGGAATAAATATCTGCTTTCATAAGTGACTAGTCTAAGGTACTTGGTTACAGTTAAAAATATGGGGAGCAAAACAGCTTGTCAAGTATGCAGGACAGTATGGTTACATGGAGCTAGCATCCACAAGGGGAAGTAAAGATGTCACCCCTCCCGACAAAAATGTTTCCTCCTCCCCTATTGGCCTTGATTGGACCCCACACCTGCCATTTCTATGATTTCTGCCTTCATTCATTGGGAAAGCAACTCTATCTCCATGGCTTTGGGTAACTTTTAAAAACTATTTATTTTTAAAAATGTTGGTGTGTGTGTGTGTGTGTGTGTGTGTGTGTGTGTGTTGGGGAAGTAGTGCTTGCATGTGAGTGCAGGTGCCCAAGGAGGTCAGAGGCATTGGATTACACTGGAGTGGGAGTTATGGGTGGCTATGAGTCACTCAGTGTGGGCACAGGAACTGAACTCAGCTTCTCTGCAAGAGCTGTGCATGTGGAGCATGCACTTAATTGCTGAGTCATCTCTCCAGTATCATGGGTGAATATTTTCTGATTGCCCATCTCTGACTCCTCCTCCTCTGATACATCAACAGCAAACAGAACCCATGTTTCTGGAAAGGCTGATAGGAGATCACACAGAGGAAGAGGGGCTGGGCCACCGTCTGCAGGCTCTCTTTATGGATGCCTTATCATCTTGAACACTCAGAAGCCCAGGATGAGAGCCTGTGGAAGTAGCCAGAGCATTTCTACCTCGGTTCAGCTGCAGAGATTCAGAAACAAAAGCCACATTTCTCCCGAACAATGCTCTACACTTGAGGAGAGGGGCTCTGGGGACCCTAGGGAAGGAAAACAGAATTTGCCTGAATGCAAATACTTCAGCCCGTTCTTTTTCTCTAAACATCCCACTTTCAATGCTCTTTCTACCTCATGCCACTGGGGAAGAAAACTCAATTGTGTGCTATGGCAGCTCTTATGGCCACATTCTCTGTTTGTGTTCCTTGTGCCTGCATTCAAGGGAGCTCTCTCTACAGGACACTCAGAAGGAGTGTGGCTGATTAGAGTCCTTTGTGGGCATAGAGTAATACCCCCCAGGACCGAATCCTAAATATGAAACCGTGAACATTTTTTGCCTGTGTTAGGCTGATATATAAAATGTTTTCAGAACCAAGTGTGGTTTTCTCAAGCAGTGATGAGTTTGTGCTGAACAATCCTCCTTTTTCTTCCAATTACGTGCTAATGACAGTGTCAGGAAAATATCTGAGCATGAGGGATGAATCCTATAGGGCTGTCACAAGGAATATTTTGGTTTAACACATTTTCTGAGTAAATACTGAGTCTCTGAGGGTGTCTGCAGCATCAAACATCCCCTGAATACTATTTCTTTAGCATGAGTATAATAGAATTGTATTTTTATAACCATTCTGTAGTCGGTGAAATAATTTACATTAGCATCCCAAACTGAGCAACAATTAATAGGTTTTTATTGTTGGGTTGACATGATTAACAGCAGAAAGTGAGAAATCTGCCCTTGCTTAGCTTGTCAGAGGCGTTTTACCTGGTCAGTGGCCAGAACCTTTATTGCGTTTTGTTACAGATCATAAAACGGGCCTGCGCGCCCACAGCCCACTACGTGCAGTAGAAGAAATGCAGGGATGATATAAAAACAGCATCTGACAAGTTTGCCCTCTGAGATTTTCCTTGCAATGCAAATTCCCCGTTCTTAAACAGTGTAGTCAAAGGTAGAATCAGTTAAAGCAGACAGGAACTGGCGAGTAGAACTAAGACTTTTGTTTTCTGATAACCAGTACATGTATGAATGCATGTAAGAAGCAGATACACACAGACAGACAGACACAGACACACAGATAGACACATGGATATATACACAGACAGTGACATGGAGACATAGACATACCTACAGACACATAGACATGCATACATAGACACACAAATACAGATACACATATGAACTCACAAACACAAACACACATGGATATACAGTCACAAACACACAGACATGCACACACAGACATAGACACATAAAGAGACATACACAACCATGCACACACACACACACACACACACAAATACAAACAGACACACAGACAAACACACATACATGCACACACAAACCCTAATTCTTCGTCACTTCATTTCAGTGGCTTTTTGAATTAATTTTAGTTCCTTTAGTTGAGAACTGCAAAAGACAAGTGTTCAAAGATACAAGAACTTTGTGCTAAAGGTCAAATGAGATTAGGATGTCATTACTACAACAAGGACTTAGGGTGGCTTTTGCTAAAAAGCATCGACTCTTCAGATCTCCAGATGCTTGGTGGGCAGCTAAAGCACGATAAAGCTTGGCATCACTGTGGTCAGTTTGTGTCTGTCTCCTTTAACTTAAAGCATTTTGTCAGGTTCCTGCTCAGCTCCACCCAATAGCTTGTTGTTTAGTTAAGGACTATCAGTCTAAACACAGAAAATACAAGTCTGGTTATCTTGGAATTCTGACCTGTCTCACCTTGCTTCAAGGCTGAAACCACCAGGGTAAGGATAATTAAGATATTATCAATATCTACAGTGACCTTTATCTGTCAGTTTTTAAGCTATCCTGTGCCAGACTCCTTGGAGTCGTACCTCAGAAGTCTCCAGTCATTGCCCTAAACCTGCAGTCACCTTGGGTTCCAGGACTAGCCAGCTTCATAGGCAGATGATGCCATGATCATACCATCTACCTAAGTGGAATGATTATCCCATGATGGGCACCAAGGCTCTCTCCCAAGAAGTAATCATATCAGAAATTGAACCAAATTACCCCGCAAATGATGATGTTGCTGACGGTGGTGGTGGTGGTTGGTGGTGGTGGTGCGTGTGTGCACTATGATGTCTGTGTGCAGGTCGGAGGACAATCTTTGGTGTTGGTCACTGCCTTCCATGTTGGTTGCAGCATGGTCTCTTTGTTATTTTCTGCCATGTGAATGCCTGAGGATTCTCCTGGCTCTGCCCCCCATCTGGAATTACAGGTCTTTTTACTTTGTTGGAGTTTTATGTGGTTCTTGAAGTTTGTACTCAGGTCTTTGTGCTTATGTGGCAAGCACTTCACACTTCCCCCACAGGGTTGTCTTTCCAGACCTCTCAGAGAGCATTTTTAAAAATGATCCTGAAATAGTCAATATTGTATCTTTCTAATATAAAACTTTCAAATCACCATGAAAGCTTACCTCACTTACAGATAATTTTAATACACACACACACACACACACACACACAATTAAGATCAGTAAATAGATATTTATGTGTCAATATATGAAACACATTCCAAATTGCCTTAGATATGTTCCACTTTGCGATGTTTCTATCATTTGCCAGAGTTTGTCTCTCATTATTTCTCAGTGTTAGCGAATGGATGGGCTCACTAATATTGCTTGAAAGGATGCAAAGCGCCCCGATGTGAATTCAACCTAAGTTTCTTCTAAATGAGGTACCTTTTGTTATGCCCCATTATGCTGTTCTTGCAAATTCCCCTAACAGACTCATCTTTAAAGTCAATTGACAAAAACATGCCCACAGCGGGTTGCTATGATATTGGCTGCTAAGGAAAAGCTAGTGTGAGGCTCAAAACATGGCCTCTGGTCCTTAATGACATTGATTTGTCACAGATCCAAGAAAGGAAAAAGAATAATACAGCCAAGCCATGTCCAGTGAAACCTGACACTTCCCCAGCCTGAGAATTAAGCAATGATTTAAGATAATATCATTGCAGAAATTAATACAGTAAGGCAATGCAGCTTCAGGGCTTGGGAAGTGATTCAATCATCAATTGCAAGGTCACGTAAAAGGAAGCAAGAGAGGGTCCCCAGCTAAACAGAGAGGTGATGTTATACATGCGCCATAAGGAAAGGTAAAGCATAAAGCAACCTTCCTACCAATTCTAGTTCTCTGGGCTCTTTGGATGTAGAATCACCATACAACAAAAATGACAGCCAAAGGTTTCCGTGGTCCGATAGTAACTCCAATCAAGTCGAATTAAAAGTAAAAGACCAGGCTTATTGGTCAAAACGTTTCCAGGTGGCCTTTTCTGGTCCCCAGACAGGAGACCAGGAAAAACCACGAGGCCGCTCTCTAGGGGGCAGTTTTATACCCTGTAGGTGTGATGTAAGCTTGAACTGATCAGGAGGAGGAGCCACCACTTGGGCTTTCTGAGAGGGGCGTGGCTTGGAATGGGGGAGAATGAGGATGAAGCGGAGCATCCAACTGAAGAGACAGTTCCCCGTTTTTTTCAAAGGCCAGCTTTTAGGCTCTACTTGGAGACAGATGAACTCCTATCATCAAATTGGCCCATATTCCCAGGTGCCAGAGACTAGGCAGAGAAGAAAGCCAGAGAAAACCTGCTCCAGCTCCCAGGTTTGGGCTTATAGATTAATGACATGAAACACCACACTTCAACCAAAAGTTTTCTTCTGTTTCATTTTTATTTTTAATAACCTTTTGGAACAATGGCAATCCGGGGTATTTTTGTCTCAATGCCCTGTTCTGGCTTTTGTGCTGTTTTTAACAGGATGTAGTTCAGCCCGTTTCTTCTGTACATGATTAGATAGAGCAGGGATAGAACAGACAGGGCCGCTCAGCTCTTTAATCTCACTGGAATGCCCCTCGAGCAAAGAAACAGCATGTTACACTTCCCTTCCTCCCTCCTTGCTTTCATCCCATTGGCTCTTGTTCTCAACTGGTCAAACCACAGGATGCCGTTGTTGGGCCACTAATCGTACATGGGTGACCATAAGAAGATCCATCTGTGGTCCCGAAGGTGCCTGACTAGGAAGAAGGGAGCCTGAGGCTCTCAGAGGCATCTGCAAGCTGCATGGAGATGAGGGCCACCAGACAGAAGTGAATTAGAGACTTAGAAAGGCAAGGAATCCAGCCGCTCCCCTTGCTTTATTCAGGGCAGGGGCTTTCGGGGAATAAGAACCAATGGGATTGTCTGTCGATCCGTTTCTTGTTGCTCCTGCAGTTAGTTAATATGAATTTAGCGGCTTGAGAGAGCACAAACTTACTCAGCGTTGTGGAGCCCAGAAAGTAATGTTCCATGGCTAAAATTGAGATGCCAGCAGGACTGCGTTCATTCTGGAGAGCCTAAAGGAAGAACCGCTTGGTTCCCTTATCTTTTCTAGCGGTCGAGGTTGTCAACATCCCTAACCCCCTGGTCTTTGTGCCTTCACAGCATCTTCACGGCTCTTCCCTGCCCCGAACTCTGACTCACCTACTTCTACCTTTTCCTTCTGGGGCAATTATTCAGCCTACCCTGTCTGTGTTAGCTAGCTTGAGTAGGGATTTTGTAGCTTTAACCAAGGGGATCCTGATTAAGACAGGACTCTGTTCTTAAGTTTCCCTTAGAGGTCAAGAATCACATGCCCTCCTGCCTTGAGTGCACATTACAGGTTTTAAGACTTGGAGTTATCCAGAAGAAATGTTATTAGAATGTAAATTATTTGGTTTTAATTCTCACTAGAGCAGGCTGTATATTTGCTCTCAGGCTTGGCTTATTCATTTATCATATGCAGATTAAATACTTATGATTTGCCCAATTCACAAGGTTGTTGTGAAATTCAAATGACATAAAACACTAAATTTATACTGCTTGCATATAGAAAGTACCTTATTTTATCTCATGTGAGTACCATCTTTTAAAATAATAATTTAATCACCAATAGTAAATGTAGTTTCTGAACATGGATCTGGCTATAATTGCATTTACATATTCTTTTTGCCTAATTAAAAAAAAAGGTAGGTGGCTGGAAGGGTGGCTCAGTGATCAAGATCACTTGTTACTTTTGCTGCAGAAGACCCAGATTCAATTCATGGCACCCACCTGGAGGCTCACAAGCTTTCATAACACCAGTTCCAGGGGATAAAAGGCCCTCTTTCTGGCTGCTGCAGGCACCAAGCATGCATGTGGTACACACACACACACACACACACACACACATATATGCAGGAAAAAGCACTCATATACATAAAAAATAAGTCCTTAAAAAAGTTTTTGAAAAGGATAGGAGTTTGCCTGAGGTTAAAAAAGATAGAGAACAAGGGAGGGGGAGCCTGAGGAGATGGTTTAGCAGTTAAGAGTGCATATTGCTCTTCTAGAGGACCTGCATTCAGTTAGTTCCCTGCACTCAGGTTGAGCAGCTCTCAAATGTCTGTAACTTCAGCTCTAGAGGATCCAGCGCCCTCTTCTGGCCTCCTTAGGCACTTGCACTAACATGCACATGCCAGCCCACAGATACATGAATTAAACATAAAAATACAATATTTAAAAAAAAATATAGAGAATGGACAATTCTTCCCTCATCTCAAAATCTGCTTGGAAAAAACAATCAAATAAGAAAGGAATAAAATCAACTTTGGTGGAAGGAAATGGGCACATCTCAGTGCTACAAATGGGGAAGATGGGTTGGATATTGCAAAATCCACACAGAAATATTTGGGGCATGAGGAGGCAGTGTGAGGCGTGTCAGAGATCCCCTTCATGAGATGTAGCTGACTTCAGCATCACTAGTGCTTGTTGAGGTCCCAGAGATGGAACATTGGCAAGCGAGCAGGCAGTTAGCATGGGAGGGGAAGGGAAGAAATATCTCAACAGAGCATTTCAGAATTCTTGAGAAGATTTGGAAGGAGGAAAAACTGTGGAAGCACATTTGGATAATCTAAAAAATGTGAATCAATCTGGTGTCATCTGAGAGACACATCTCTGGGCAGAGTATTTTCTGGAGGGATTACCTGAAGGGACAAGACACCCTCCTGCCACAAGTGGCCAGCATCTTTCAGCAGAAGCCAAGATACAAAAATGTGGGAGAGAAAGGAGCTAATGCCTGCTTGCCTTCACTCACTACTGCTGAGTGTATCTACTCGATTGCACCATCAAAGCTGCTTCTGTCACTGCCACCGCCATCCTCCCCTGACATCGGAACTCACCTTCTTTGATATCCCATTAAGCACTGAAGACCCGTGGCTCTCCAAGAATCCTGCAGACCTTCAGCACCAGACTGGGACTGCTGAGATATCCAATTTTTCGGACTGAGCAGTTACTGAGTTCTTAGCCTGTCCAACGTGTGCAGACAGCCATTGTTGGCTTACCCAGCCCTCATTATGTGAGTCAATCTCATAAGTCACCTTTGCAGTGTATTTCCCTTCTAGTCTATTCCTCCAGACAACACTGAAGAATACAGCCTGAAGCCTAGAGTGGGAAGGCAGACAGGTCAAAACCTAGGTGGGAAGGTCACAGGTCAAAAACTACCACACATAAATTTGCATCATGAAGCTGTTACCTGAAAGGAATATTTACTCCCAAGACAGAGGAAACTGATGTTTTGATATTGAGTACATTTGCTGTGACGCATCCAAATTTGTTATGGATGCCACCAAGTGATACATGGAGAAGATGGTTTGGTGATAACCAATCAGAAAAGAATTGGCACTAGATCCAAGCATCTCAACACATCAAAATTGAGAAGGAATTGAAACAAAAGGATGCACATCATAAAAAACCAGGGTCCAGAGGGATGGCTCAGTAGGTCAAGATGTTTGTTGTCAAGCCTGAAGACCTGAATTTGATTACCCTAGAATCTACACGGACCTGTGCACTATGGCACACTTCCCAACCACCCCACTCCCATAAACAAATAAATAAATAAATAAATAAATAAATAAATAAATAAATAAATAAATAAAAATGATTTCTTAGTTTCCCAGAGAAGGAGAAGGGAAAACCTTCAGAATAATGCACATAAAATCCTCCTCACCAAATTCTTTCACCAAGAGATGACACATTTCAGGAAGAGATTGTGTGTCAAGAAAGTCCAAGGAAGGAAACAGCAGAGGTAGTGTGGAAATGAAATGGGTCAGTCTCTCCATAGTTACATCACACACTGTGGGGCTGTGTTCTGAGAAATGCATCATTAGGCAATTTTGTCATTGTGCTAATGTCGCAGAGTTATACAAACTGTGATGGCTACGACACAGCTAGGTGATAACGTGGCACGGGACTACTGTCATGTGTATGATTTTCTCAATGACTGACATGCTACTGTGCAGTTCACAACTTTATATATCACATTAGTATGGTAGGCGTGATATTAATATAGTATTCACATGTGTAACATATCGCAAAATAACTCTCAAGCATAGAATCAAGCAAGTTCTTGATTTAAGTAAGAATCTTTTGTACTGTGAATGAATTGTCCCACTGAAAAATTATGAACACCCAGATCAGATTTTTACACTTCGTACTGTATTTCTTAATGAAATATAGATTTCCTTATTATTCAGATGAGCTAAGACCAGGAGATCAGGTATGACTGACAGCTTGCTGCTGGTAGCTCCCCAAAGTCAGGGCCATGAGACACACATGTGGGTCACCTGGTGAAGTTTCAGGAACTTCAGGAGGCAGAGAGTAAGGACAAATGTGAGTCTTTATTGTGGTCTCTGCAGATGACACAGGGTTAAATTCGACTGGCTAGTGTGCTGGCTAGCTTTGTCAACATGACACAAGCTAGAGTCACCTGAGAGCAGGGAACCTTAATTGAGAAAATGCTTCCATAAGATTGGGCTGTAAGCAAGCCTGTACAGCGTTTTCTTAATTATTGATTGATGGGAGAGGCCCAGCCTATTGTGGGTTAAGCCACTCCTAGGCTTGTGGTCTCTAAGAAAGCAGGTTGAGAAAGCCATGAGGAGCATGCCAGGAAACAGCCCTCCTCTACCTGCCTCCAGGTTCCTGCCCTATTTGAGTTCCTGTCCTGACTTCCTTGGATGATGAACAGTGATATAGAAGTGTAAGCCAAATAAACCCGTTTCTCCCCAAGTTGCCTTGGTCATGGTGTTTCATCACAGCAAAAGAACCCCAAATTAAGACAGCTAGTTTGAGTACTTTTCTAAAGACTTTACTTTTATTTTAAAATAACGTGTGTCTGTGCATGTGAGTGTGGTACCCACGGAGCCCAGTAGATTTCTAGAGCTGGTATTATGGGTAGCAGTGAGCAGCCTGACATGGGTGCTGGGAACTGTGGATCCAGGGAACCCACTTGGGTCCTTTGAAAGAGCACTGCATGCTTTAATTGCTGAGTTATGTCTCCTGCCTTATGTGAATAATTTCAGTCCCACTGTTGAGGTTGCTCCCTTCTCAGGTGGTACCCAGTCTTCTGCATGTGGTGTCTGTGCTATGAACTTTGGATTCCTCATTTTCACTCGAAAAGAGCATTCTCCAGTTGTTTGCTATTTCTAGCAATTCGCAAACACTGGGATGGGTGGTCTCTGCCGGGGTGTTTCAAGTCTCAGATGTGGAAGCATCCAGAAACACAGGAAAACAAACAAACTGATCAAAACAACCCCCTACCAGGACTAATACAATACCAGTCAAAAGGCTCTCAACAGACTAGGAAGTGGGACCCAAAAGAAACTGTTCATCACACTGTGCCAAAATTGTCATTTACAGAGCACAGAACGTGGTATTTAATTAAAGCCTAATAAAATCACATGACATGTCACATCACTGAGTTCCAGGGGAATATACTTCTGATAATTTCCTGTTGGAATGCTAGAAAGAAAGTTGTTTTCCTCAAAATCAGATATTCTGTGCATGTACTACCAAAAATTTTTACACTTTCAAGGCAGCTGGTAATGCCTGCTCTGAAAATTTGTATTTCATTCTATGTAAATGAGTGCCTGAACAAAGAGTAAAACTAATAAATTTTAATAACAAAAATACTAGAAGAAATACATAGCGGGATATAGCTTCATACACACGCCCATGGAGACTCCAGGCTCATAAGTTTGCATGTAATTGGAACCTGGGATGTGTGAAAAATCTGGCTCCCAGCCTCCAGGATAAAAAGGAATTTAAGATTCCAGGCGAACAGGTGAAAGACAAAGGCAAGAATATTTATTGAGTCAGTGGGAGAACTTGGTGACAGACTCAGTCACTCTGTGACTGAATTTACCCTGAGCAACAGGCCTTTTTTTCATTTGCTAAAATAAATACCCTTGCTGTGGACAATCTGGGAGGCACTGTACTGCAGAGGTGGAGGAGGGATTGAAAGGAAAACTAATTTATTTTGCAGAAATGGCTGGTCCTTTCATAGCACTGTGTAGGCCATGGAACTATGGGATAGCCATTTAGTAAGCTAAATTATCTTATTCAGATATTTGGAGAGAGAGAAACAGAGAGAGAGAGAGAGAGAGAGACAGACAGACAGACAGACAGACAGACAGACAGAAAAGAAAACCTCTGGCATTTTCCTAATGGTCAGTTGTATTTGAAACTAGACACAGAGGAAGGGATTGGAGGGGTTGCTAATTAGAATCACAAACGACAGCATGCTGCCTGTGAGGGCACACAATGTACAATACAAAAAAAATATGAGTTAAAATTTCCTTTAAAGAGAGAGGAAATGGACCATCAAAACAGGATGAGATTGAAAAGGGGACACTGTCGGCTCTTCGGCTGTATAAAAGTCTCTTATTTTAAAAAATAGACACCGAGTCTCTGTAAATAAAGACAAAATCCCAACGTGAGACATATTTACTAATAGCATGGAAATTTTTGACATAAAATCTATATATGCTTGACTCACTTGCAAGTACCATATACATTAAATTCTTTTAAGACTCCATTAAGTTTCCACTGTTTCTTATTTGTGGAAGAGAAAGATTGCTGTATTTTTCAATGACTTTGCAAAACCTTTAAGGTGGTTAGCATTTCTTCCTTTCAGTTGGTGCATTTGTTACAGAGGAAAGAAAGAGAGAATTCAAACGCTAAGAGTCTTTGACACCGGCCTTGTTTCTTCACAGTCACTGCACTCCCTGTATTTACTTTGATGAGACCTCAATTCTACCTATTTACACCGAAACCCAATCAATAACTCATTTATGCATGAGCACCGGGAGCAGTTTTAAGAAGGAATTGAAATGACATAAATACATGCCATGCTGGGAATCAACATTTATTTCCATGTACACTTTAAGCCTGGGCCTTCATGATCATTTATGTTGCCTAAGCAACTTTCAGACACTCATTTGCTCACCAGAGAACTCAAGGAAGACAAGGTAGGTATTGAAGTGCACTTACAGAAGAAGAATTTGCAGCTTAAGAGAGGGAAGCTATGCAACAGCAAAGACAGGCAACTACTAGAAAGTACTAGATCAGTAGGGAGGGTCTGACATAAGGTTTGACACTAACTAGAAGGACGAATGTCACCATTGTGTCTTAGCATTTTATAGTGCCTCGCTTGCCTGCCAATTATCTCTGAAATTTGTAATACTTCACTACAACCTGACCATTCCCCTGCCTCCAGCATTCTTGTCATCACATTGGGGAAAACCAACTCCATCATTCTGTTCTGGGGAAGGGCCACACATACAGCGAGGGTGGAGTATGTATTCAATACATGTTCATCAGACACTAGTGATCACTCTTACTTTGTGCTAGATTTAAAACATACAACATAGGCATGATTGCTACATCCCTGGTTCTTATATTGTGTTGGATTTATAGCAAGTGCTATTCAGAGCCCAGTTCTCCCTGATAGGCTGTAGCAGGAGTTCATATTTTATAAACCCAATCGCTCTGACATGGTACAGCTCCCCAGTACTGTTCGATGGCCTGACATATCCCTAAAGCTCCAGTCTCAGTTATTTCCACTCACTGATTTTACATTTCAGCCTCCAAAGCACACATGTACGTTTTGCATGAGCCTGGTTCACTCTGCACACGGATGAGGCTGGATCTCATCTTTTTGCCTTCTCTCATCTAGAATTCTTCAGAAACACTGTAAAACTGGCTAATTGCGGCATGTCCTTAATGATTCGGCTCAAATTCTCTATTTTCTTGGAAGGCTTCTTCAATGTTTTCTTATGTTCAATCCTTGACTGTGTATTATTATCAAGTCTGGCATGTTAGTTTATACAAGTTTTCAGCCTGGGGCAGTTTTGCTCCAAAGAAGACAAAATGTCTAGAAAAATTTTGGTTGTAACAGCTGGGGTGATGCTCTTGGCATCCTGGTGGGAAGAGACCTGGAATGCTGTTTCAAACCTTGCAAGGCTTGAAAACTTGACCGGCAAAGATGTGTCTGCGAATGGAAAACTTCAAGCTGATGAGTTTCGCGTGACTGGAAGCTCTGTTTTTCTTTTCTGTAAATTTATTTTTATGTATGGATATACGTGTACCTGCTTGTCTATATGTCTACCACGTGTATGCAAATGCCTTCGGATGCCAGAAGAGGACTTCAGGTCCCTTGGAACTGGATTTACCAGTGATTGTAAGCCACCGTGTGGGTGACATGAACCTAACCCAGGTCTTCTGGAAGAGCAGCCAGTGCTCTTAACTGCCCAGCCACCTCTCCAGCCCCTGAAGATCTACTTTATTTGTCATTGTATCTTCAGAATCAAGTTCAAAGCTGGGACATGTTTCACTGGTATTTTCTAAATACAGGATAGTGGGGGAGTAAAGCATATATGATTATATAAGTTTCTGAAAATGTTTGTGAGGTTATAAAGATACAGACTCCACTTAGACCATTAGCAGTGTCTTCTGACTCAGGGGTCCAAGTTTTGAGTAGGGAGGCAATGTTGGAAAGAATGGGGATAGGGGATAGAGAAATCATGGGAATTCAGGATTGGAGTGCTAATAACAAAGTTACCAGAAAATGCCAGAGCCCCGTATTTATGGTGGCCTTTCAACAACTTAATTCTTTGCATGTATGAATATTTGAATATTCTTATGACAGCCAATCAAGATTAATGTGTATACAGTTTCAATGTGCAAGATTATTTTTCCTCTTATTAAGATTAGAAATTCAGGGCTGGGGAGAACAGCTCAGTTAGCAATGTGCTTGTTTTGTAATCGGTGAGGTACTGAGTTTGAATCACAAACTCATGTTAAAAAAAAAAAAAGACTGGGTGTGGTGGCCATGCTTGTAATTTCCGTGCAGGGGAGGCAGAGACAGGCGGCTCTTGGGTTTGCTGATCACCCGGCTCAGCCTGCTGGCGAATTTCAGCCCAGTAAGAGACCCCGGTTCAAGAAAACAGGATGAGTGGCCCCTGATGAACCACATCCAAGGTCATCCTTTGACCTCCACATGGCTGTGTATGCACGTGCGTGTGTCATCCTCTATACACACCTGTATGTGAACCAACGTGCACACACACACACCCACTTAGAAAAAAGAGCAAGAGTGTGGATTTCCTAAACCTTAGTTCTGTAGTATTTTATTATATTGTATAGCCTGGGAGCATTTTGATTATTTAAGGGGTACCATCTTAGTCTTCCTCCCTGTTTACCCCAAGTGTGAAAGCCAGCATAAGCAAAGCTTCCCCTTTATGCAGTTAGTTATGGCAAGTGAAAGAATTCATACAAGAGCCACTTGCAACTGTCAAGCTGAAATCAAATGGAAACAGTTTTGAAGTTTAAAATAGTTCTTTAAATTTTCATGCCTTTCTGAAGTGTATTATTTCAATCAATATCATCCAGGAAAGCGTTGAATTACTACCAAGAGTAGTTCTTGAAATACTGCCAAGATTTGTAGGGGAAAAAAAAATCCAATCCTAAAAAACCTAAAAGACTAGAAATTTTATGCCAGGGAGAGTCAGTAATCAGAATTTGGGACTCCGAGATTCTCTTAATTAAATACCATTGACTTAGATTTTGTAGTAGTCACATTCCTTTAAAAGGTGGCTAAAATCATGAGAATGTGATTGACAGGTGATGAGGAAAACTCTCCTTTTTCAATGGCTTGACTGTGAATGTCCCCTACAGTTTCATGTGTTTGAACATTGGTCTCCAGTTCATAGCACTGTTTGAAGTTGTGAGGTGTGGTGGTTTGAATAAGAATGGCCTTTATAGGCTCATATATTTGAATACTTAGTCATTGGGGGGTGGTACTACTTAGGATTAGGAGGTGTGGCCTTGAAGTAGGTGTGGCCTTGTTGGAGGAAGTGTATCACGGGGGTGGCCTTTGAGGTTTCAAATGCTCAAACCAGGCCCAGTGTCTCTCCTCTTCCTTCTGCTTGAGGATCCAGATGTAGAACCGTATCCTCATGTATGTAGAGATGTACCTCTCCAGCATCACATCTGCCTGCATGCTGCCATGTTTCCTGCTATCATGATTATGGACTAAATCTGTGAACTGTAAGCCAACCCTGTAGCACGAATCTTAAAAGGTCTTATTAATAAAAGCAAACCCGGATCCAGGTATTGGGGTAAATGCTAAAAGATCAGAGAAACAGAACAAATCACAGCTAACCTCACCTCATCAATTCCTCAGCTGATCTCATTTCCTCAGACTGGAAGCCTCTGTGTCCTCACCAGAATGGATCTCAGCTGAACTGCTGCTAAAGCCTAAAAGTTTAACAAGCTTAGTTCCTGGTCCTCACGCCTTATATACTTTCCTGCTTCCTGCCTTCACTTCCTGAGATTAAAGGTGTGTGTCACCATGCCTGGCAGTTTCTAGTATGGCCTTGAACTCACAGAGATCTGGATGGATCTCTGCCTCCCAAGTGATAGATTAAAGGTGTGTGTGCCACCATTTTCTGGCCTCTATGTCTGTCTAGTGGTCGTTCTGTTCTCTGACCCCAGATAAGTTTATTAGGGTATACAATATATTGGGGGACACAATATCACCACATTTCCCTTTTTTTAAATCTAAGATAATTAAAGAAGCTTATAACTATATCCAATAAGTATATACAATATATACAGTCAAGAATTACATTAGTAATGTCCAGTCCATTAACATTTGACAGATTCAGACAAAAAATTTCATTATTTATCCTATTTTGGTGAGTCCAATACAAAATTTGTATATAATATACAAAAATCCAGAATTAAAGTCTCCCTCTCTCTGCTCTTCATATTCCCCTCATGTAACTTTTCCTCTCACGTTTTAAGTCCTGTTTAACTGTGAAGAAATGATTTGTGCTTTTCTGTACAACTGTACTCCACAAAATCTGTTTCTGATGTTCTTCCCTCCCAAAGCACTTGAACTAAAACTGCCCATCAAGAAAATGCTCTCCACAGATGATACCTGAAGTATTTGTACTTAAAATTTTGTGAAGTTATTTATTATTATTATTATTATTATTATTATTATTATTATTATTATTTATTATTATTGTGTGTGCGTGTGTGCGTGTGTGTGTGTGTGTGTGTGTGGTGTGTACATGCCTGTGTGTGCCCCCAAAACAGAAGAGGATGTTGGGTCCTCTGAAGCTGGAGTTAGAGGTGACTGAGAGCTGCTCAGCATAGGTGCTACGAGCTGAATTTGGGTTCTGTTAAACCATCTGTCCAGCCCAAGTGTTTGTACTTTTAAATATTTTTATTTTAATTTAAATGACCATTCTCATTTGTATTAAAATACTATAAGCAAAATATTTTCTAATCCCTTTCTTTTCTGGTATGAAAGAACTCTTAGTTAGGGTTACTATTGCTGTGATAAACAGTATGACCAAAGCAAAAGGTTTATTTGGCTTATGTATCCACATCACTATTAATCACTGAATAAAGTCAGGACAGAAACTCAAACAGGGCAGGAACCCAGAGGGAGGTACTGATGCAGAGGCCATTGAGTGAATGCTGCTTACTGGCTTGTTCCCCATGGCTTGCTCAGTCTACTTTCTTACAGAACCAATACCACCAGACCAGGAATGGTCCCTCCCCCATCAATCACTAATTAAGAAAATTGCAGGCTTGCTTCTATGGAGCCCAATCTCATGGAGGCATTTTCTTACCTGGGGTTCCCTACTCTCCATGACTGTATCTTATGTCAATTGATGAACTTCTTTTTATTTTTGATACTTTTAGTACTAGTTATTGCTTCATTGTAGCTACCTGGAAGCTTCTGCTCTACCATTTGGAATATCTATAGTAACAGTTAAGGTATAATGGCTTAGAACAAACTCCTAGATGCTTATTGTAGGATGACAAACAGCTACACAAAAATGACAAGGTCTACCCCCGGAGCTTATGCATGTTACCAAATGCTCTTATACAAGAGAAGTAGAGAGGTATTTGATAGTCTTATTTGAAGAATTTCTATATAAAACATATATTTTCTTCACAGCAAATGATGCCAATTGTCCTGGAATCCATCTTTGATTTTTTTTGGTGTGTGTGTGTGTGTGTGTGTGTGTGTGTGTGTGTGTATGTGCACATGCACATACAGCATGGTGCTGTGTAGAGGTCAGAAGATCACTTGCAGGAGTTTGCTCTCTCCTTCTAGCATGTGAGTACTGGAGATCCAGGTCAGGTTGTTAGGCTTTGTACCAGGTATGCCTACCTGCTGAACCATCTCACCAGCCCTCTTCTGGAATTCTATTTTTTAGAAACAAATGTATATTTATTTAAGTATATAATATTTATGTATTAACACACATTTTTATACAATATTGATATATGGATATTATAAAATACTTATAAATAATTTTCAAGAGTTTTATATAGCATGTTCTGATCATATTCTCCCTGCCTCCCCCAACTCTTTTCAGATCCACTCCCTTCCTACTCACCCAACTTTACATCCCTTCCCCTCATCAAGGCCAGTTTGTGCTGTCCAAATATACTTGGGTGTGTGGCCTTTCACTGCAGTGTGGTCAACGTAGCAGGGCTACCATCTTAGAGAAAACCGACCCTTCCTATCTTGGCAGCTAACACTTGACTATAGCTTCTCAGCTAGGGGTGGACCTTCTTGCCCAACTCCCCTCCCTGTGCTGGGATTTGGTCTGTCATGGGCTGACACCGGTCTTGTGCACACTGTCACAACAGCTATGAGTTCACGTGTGCAGCTGCCCCGCTGTGTCCAGAAGACCCTGTTTCCTTGAAGCCATCCATCGCTCTGGCTCTTAAACTCTTTCTGCTCCCTCTTCTGTTACGATCCCTGAGGCTTCCGAGGAGGGAGTGTAACGTATTTTCCACTAAGGACTGAAGTTCTGCAGTTCTGCAGTCTCCTTTTCCTGGAGCCTTGGCCAGCCTTGGGTCTCCATCGGTCATCATCTGCTATAAACTGAAGCTCCCCTGGTGAGGGTAGAGAGATTCCATAAGCTGTGAGTTTTCTGGGCTTTTTGATGCTTAGCTGGTGAAGGTATCTATCAGACTCTGGGATCAGGGCCTCCTTTCCTTTTCAATGTTTCCTTAATCTTTGTTTTCTATCCTGCCTCAATTAAAGCTTTGACAAATGCAGTTGAAAATATTTTAAAAAATGAAAAGGTGTTTTTTTTTGTGTATGTGTGAAATGAAGACTGTGAGTATATATATTTTTTGCCCCTGGGAAGGATTAAAAACATCCCACCTTTAATGTTCCTATCTGTTTTTTTTAAAAACATATAAAAACACAAACATTTCAGATAAGCTTTAAGTTAGGCCTTGGGCATGCGCTCTAGGAGATCAGAATCAATAAGGATTCAAATAACTCCATGACTTCAATGTTTGAAGCATTTAAAGGAGAAAACAATGTGAAATTAGGTAAACTAGCAACGTTCTGAACAGAGGGTAGTTACACAGCTCATTAAGACAGAGCATTAAGTCAATAACGCAGTGGCTCTGAACGTTTGGGTCTCTAGCTTTTCATAAGCTAATCTCTGCCTCATAATAAATTAACTATATTTTTCTATGAAACAGTACAGTAAACCAGCAAACCAACAGGCAATTAGGGATCAGTGCACCCTGTCACATGCTCCTAACTCTCTTCATACACTTCTCATTCTGCACAGAACCTTATGCACTGGGCAGTGAATATTAGGGTAAATAAAAGAACAAAACTGAGTAAATCAGCAATTCCTACTCCAATCGTGCATAAGATGAATTTAGAAAACGTATCTGTTTCTAAGTACATACATGTTATGTGTGCACGTGTGTGTGTGTGTGTGTGTGTGTGTGTGTGTGTGTGTGTGTGTGTG
>CABHPH010163029.1:0-40315 GCA_902168325.1 Peromyscus nudipes
GGGACTTTCCCTGGTTTCCCGGTTTTAGGGTCTCTAGGCTGATGACTTGGCCTGCAGCCCTTGGCACATGTGCACCTGCACAGTGGTGGGCTGGGCCTTCATGCCAGACCCTCCCCCTCCCCCGCAGATACATGTACTATCAGGCCTGTTCTCAGGAGAGCTGTCGCTGGCACAGTCCTTGGCAGGCTCAGAAGGCCACCCAGTGTCTGAAGACAGAGGCCCCTTGGGAGAGACCCATCAGGGACAGGCATCTCACTGGCCTATCGAGAACCCCAGAAAAGGACAGGGAAATGCAAAAGAATTCCGCTGCTGCATTTTGAAACCACTGAAGCTAAGGGACCACTTGATTGGCTCTGGGACACCCACGGAGCAAGTGACAGCAGGCTCCAGTTAGGCTGGCTGATTCCCACGTAGGGTTTGGTGAGGAATGTTTTATGTTTGTGACAACACTCTGTCCTGTCACCCCAGCTGCCCCTGAAGTGGGAATTCATGGTTTTTTGTTTGTTTGTTTTGTGTCTGAGATGTTCAAAGATTGGGAGTCCCCTCCACCCAACCCAACCTCGGGGGTCCAGGGCCCTAGATACCCTTGGAAGGGTATGATTCTGAACACGAAGGCCACTTCCTAGGGGCCGGGATGGGTGGGGCGTACATACCTGTGGGCCCCCCCACCACTCCTGACCAGGCCTGGTCTCGTGCTGTAGAGCCAAGGACGGGAGAGGGGTTAGACATGGGGCCACCCCCACATGCAGGCCAGCCTTGAGACTAGAGATCAGGCCCTCCCAGTTCTTATGGATTGAGGAATGAATATCAACACCCCTCACCCCACTGGGACCTGAGAGTGTCATCCCCACCTGCAGATGTTGACATTGGGAAGACTCTCGGAGAGCAGGAAGGACAGACTGTTTGATATGCACAGAGACAAGTGTGGTTCACAAGCTGTCCTTTTAACAGACACCCAGAGCTTCCCTTCGGAGTACCCCTGGAGCCCATCAGAACCAATCAGTATCTCCTGGTGGTATGTCTTCAAGGGCCAAGAATTCCAGCTGTCATAGGTTTCTCTGAGACAACCCCCAGCATCCTTAGAGAATGCCTATTGTCTCAGCCTGTGGGCCTAGGACAAGGCCGTGCTATCTACACAAACAACGTGAGGGCTCACTGGAGCATGATGCGGCCCTGTGGGTCCCTTGGGCACATGGCTGGATTGACAGGCCCCTGGAGAGAGGTTCAAGATGTCAGGAGCTCTGATGAGAAGATGAGGACCACGGACTCCCCATCCCCCACTAGGGAGCATGCCCGCCTACTGCACAGAGCAGGAATGTGTACCATGAGCACCTGGGCCAGGCGTGGCCAGTGGCCAGGGCTTAACGCTCCTGCCCCCAAACAAGAACCCAGCACCGAGTGGACCCTACTCACATTGGATCTGCTCGTGGATCACCAGGGCGAAGTGGTCCATCTCCAGGATGTGGGAGAGCATGCCCAGTGTGTCAGTCAGGTGGATCTGCAAGAGAAGCTGTGTCCATGCTGGCCCTCAAGGACAGGCCCCCATAGACTTGACGAAGGCAAGAGGCACAGCATTCGCCATAGCCGCTCAGATGAGTTTCAAGTAGAAAAAAGGCCCCTCAGAGCCTTAGAGCTTTCTGTGTTGTAGCAACCTGCCTGAATAGTGGCTTGCCATTCGATTCTAACCCACAGCTTCTGCTTAGAGGCCAAACTAGTGGATGGACCACTGGTTGTGGGGCCTGTGAAGGAGAGACAGACCAAGAGTACAGAGTTCTTACTGGAATGCGCACAAGGTCTATGTGACAGGGGTGACTTTCAACCAAAGTGACCTCGAACCCCCTAAGCAAGCTGTATAGTTTCCAAGGGGTGGTGCGGGTCGGGGACCCACTTCTGGCACAGCGAACACGAGGCCCTGCCTTGCAGGCCCAGTTTCTGCTCACATTCCCACTCCCCCTCTGGAAAACACTCATACCGGTTTGAACTGCTTGTAGAGGACTTTGCAGACTTCATCTGATGGCTGCACCTTCCCAGCAAGCAGGGATGACAGCATGTTCCCAAGAGTCACCATCCCTAGGATGGCCCTAGGAAGAGCATGGAATTGGGGGGGGGGGAGAAGAGGCAAGCATCAGAGAGGGGTGTCTGCCCAACTCTGAAGGGCTCTAGCAGGCCTAAGCGTGGCAAACACAGCTCTGGCAGGCCTTGCCAAACTGTTAGATTACATTCCTAAAGCTAGCCACCAAGGCCCATCCCTTTATTTAGCCACTGACTCGTTCCTAAGACAAACCACCAACTATCAAAGTATTGAAGTCCAGCAATCAAATGCCCCCTTTTGGCTCACCTAATTAACATGCTCAATCAAAATTAACCAACTCATCCTAACTCGGGGTTTCCCCCTTTCTCTTTAAAAACTGCCATTGGCCTATGGGCCACGTGTGTCTCCTCTCTATCCAGAGGCAGTCCTCGGTCCTGTTCCCCCCACCTCCCTTCCCCTTCTCCCTCGTCCTCTATCTCCTTCCTGTCTTTGTCTCTTATCCCTGCCCTCTGTCCCTCTGGGGCAAATAAATCTCCTTGTGCTGAGAACTTGGCCTTGGGGTGTCTTGTGCTGACTTCAAGGTCCTTTTAAACTTGACCCAGGAGCTGGAGAAATGGCTCAGTGACCAAGAGCATTTGCTGCTCTTGCAGAGAACCTGGGTTTGGTTCCCAGCTCCCACATGGCCGCTCGTAAATATCTGTAACTCCAGTTCCAGATCTGATACCTTCTGACCGCTGCAAGCACTAGGCACATAGGTGGTACACGTACACACACACACACACACACACACACACACACACAAATGCACATATATCAAAACAGTTGTAGGCCTGCAAATAGAGTTGGAGGGGGGAGAACAGAGACGGACAAGTAAGCTTACAAGTCCTGTGGTGCTTATGTCCCCTCAGGGGTCCATGGTGACCAGCCATCAGACTTTTGAAGCTAGACATAGGATGTTGGTCAACCGGACCTCCCTACCATACAATTCTCTGGGTGCCACTACCCAGAGTGCCTGTCACCTACTCCCTAGGGTAAGGGTGGGCTGGCATACTACCAATGAACTGGGGAGACAGAAGCATTAAGACCCCAAGAGTTAGTATGGTCTAGCCTCAGCTGCTCAAGGACAAGGTAGTCAGCAGGCTGTCTGCGGCTCTAGACACTGTATGCAAAGTGACCACATCCCCAGCCCCACTGGTGCTGCCCATCCCATTTGGTGACATGGACACAGAGGCCTGGGCAGCAGGATCTAGGATCCTGGCACAGTCTAAAGTCAGAGCCCCGGACTTGGGGGAGGGCGAGACTGACCCTGACTTGTCGACCACGGGTGCCTGGTCGAAGCCTTTCTCCCGGAGGATAGTGATGGTGTGTTCACAGGTGACTGTGGGTAACACGGTCAGCGGTGCTGACAGGCTCAGCTCTTGAACACACAGATGCCACCACCTGAAGGAGGGGGCAGGACAGGGCAGGAAAAGGCAGCGTGAAGCAGGAGATAGGGCCATGAGAGAACCACCACGGTGGGAAACTGGAAGGCTCCCTTTCCCGCCCATCCAGGGATGACAGAGCCAGGCAGCAGCATCCTTACCAAGGCCTCTTCACTGAGAGCTCCTCCTTCATGAAACCCTTCTGCAGCATCCACTTGTCACTCAGGAACTTGGACCTGCAGGGTTAGGGTGTCACTGAGGCCTCTCTACCCAGTGGGAGGCACATACATAGTCAGGGGCGAGTTTCTGAGGGCCATACTGTTTCAGTACATGATATAAGAATGGCAGAGCTCCAGAGAAGCCGAGAACTGAGGGTTACTGGGCATCTAGGCTGAAAGTCTCTGTGATCAGGACCCCTCTTACAGGTTCCTGAGCATCCCCTCCTTGAACCCCCAGGTCTGCCTCAAAAGAAGGAGCCTTTCCCATTCTGGCCAAAGGCTGCTGAGCAGGCTACAGTGCTGTTAGGCTCTGTCCCAAGGAGGCAGGCTGAGGAGCAGCAGCATAGGACAGAGGTGGCCCCTACTCCAGCACCAATATGAAGTACATACTTGTGTACTTGCATATAAAATGCTCCTGGCCTCTTGAGCACACGCACACACACTCACACAAAACAGAACCATGCACACACACAAATGCACACACACAACAGGTCAACCATGTGCTGGGGAGATGGCTGGCCTCCTGGATTGCTTGTCAGCCTATCTGGAAGCCAGTGGGATGTCCATGCACCATGCCTGGCCATGCCAAGCTGCCAAGCTCAACACAAACATCCCTCACAGGCTGAGGAGGAAGGGCAAGAGATGGGGAACCACTCTTGTTACCCATGAGGCTGGCGGCAGAGCAGCTCCCCCTAGTTCAGCCAGGAACCCAGGCAGTTGACGGGACTTGAAGCCTGCTGGTCACAGGCGGCCAGGCAGAGAGCTGGGACTGTCCTGAGGCTACTGAGCAAGCACATAACCATAAGTCCTAGGAGAACCCAGCCAGGGCACACTCACCCTCCCAGATCCAGTTTAGGACAGCCGGTGAAACAGCAGAGCTGGTGGGCAGGAAACAAATTAGGATCCCCCCCCCATGAAAACATCAGTACAGCTTGGCCCATGGCACCCAGAGCCCCAGTGGGGTAATGAAGACAAACCCAAGAGACCAGGACAGAGGAGTATATAAGGGACATAAATGTCCACCGGAGCTGTCGCCATGGACACATACACACATACACACACACACACACACACACACACACACACACACACACACACACACACAGGCCCAGGATAGAGCCATACAAAGTGAACACTGGCTCTGAAGACATGGAGGATCCTGGGGCTAGCAGGCTAACAAGACCCAGCTGTCCACTACCCTTCCCCAGCATCCCACAGTCAGCGCTTAAGTGACAGCAGCCGGGAGGGCGACAGGGACCAGGGGTGTGTCTTACATGTAGTTCCGCACAGAGTCAGGCAGGATGACCACACAGCGCTGTCCTTCCTGCAGCTCCTGGGCGGCCTTCACGGCCACAGCCATGGCACTGCCTGAACTTCCACCTGCCAAGAGGACCGTTAGGCTTGCCCACATGCTTGTGTGTGCCTCCATACATAAACACACATGCATGCATAACCCACACATGTATGCCAGCACTCTAGAAGGACCCGTGGGAACCATTCAGGCGTGCATCTCACATACGTGCTCTGGAAGGGTTCATACATGCTCTGAAAGAATTTTTGGAATCTCTGGACAGCGAACAGGCCGTAAAGGACCCTATTCCTCTGAATCATCTTCCTCTTCATAGTCAATGGAGCTTGCATTTCATAATTAAATATCACTGAGGAATTGGGGAGACCCTGGGACAAATGAGGTGAATCATGCTCAGCCAGAAGAGGGGCTCATGGTTCCCCAAGCTAAAGCCTGACCCCAAACCAAGAGCCAACCGAGGAAACATGTGTCTCACTGACTGCTCATAGCACAATGCAAAGCAAGTAGGTGATACCAGGTCTCAGATAATGAGAGTCCCAGGTTCACTGTGACACTGACCATAGAGGGCCCTGGCCCTGGGACCTCCAGAGAGAGCCAAAGACACTGTTGCTGCCTCTCCAGTTTGGGCTCTTCCAGACTCAGCCTAAGAAGGGGCAAGTCAGTCGGAAAGGTCACCCTGGTGCCTCTCACAGAGAACCATGGCCCTGCCTCTCATCTCTCGATGTCCGGGTTTATACACTTGCACTGAGTGCGGGGTGTAAACTCACTGAGTGAGAGAACCCAAGCCACAAGTCTCCTCCTAGTGGCTATGCTGAAAATTTTTTTCAATCAACATGGCTTGTTCCTACTCCCCAATAGTGCTTGGCTGTTGAGGACCTGGCCATGCTGGGGCTGATTGCTTTCCCCTGCCCCATTCCAACAAGACTCAGAACAGATGGGGCCACGTTTATAGGGTGAGTTCGGGTACACTTGGTGTTCTCCAAATCTCAGGTCTAACTCAAGCTACTGGGGCCTCTGCTGCCCCGTGGTCAGGCAGTGGTGCCCTGTCCACCCCGATCAGGATGACTGAGGAGCCCAGGGTGGGAGGAAGGCTGCGGAGGTTGCTTCGGAATGTGCCTCGGCTGCACAGAAAACTACGAGGGCAAGAAGTACTGTCCCAGCTCCCTCTGGACTCCCTCGCCAACCCCTTCAGAGGACTGGGACCCAGCATGCCATAGCCTTGAGCAGCTGCAGAGTGAGCCCCCATTCCAGGGACAGGGCTGTTTAAAATGAATGAGGGGAAAAAAAAAAAAAAACCACCACAAGAGCTTGCTTCAAACACTAGAAGGGCAGATTGAAGCCTGGGCCCTGTGCCTCATGCTCTCATCGCCACAGGTGACTCCAAGAGGCTGCAAAGGATAAGCAAACAGCTAAGGAAGGAAGAGCCTGGACAGATGGACAGGAAGGGAAGTTACTGCAGTCACACAGCCTCAGAATGACCATTGCTTTCATGCATTTGGAGTAGGTAGCACACATCCTGGGCTGTCCTCTGCCACCCTGCCACCCTGCCACCCTGCCGAGGGCTCGCCCGGCCACTCACCACACAGCAGTCCTTCCTGTGCTATGAGCATGCGGGCAAAGGCGAAGGACTCCTCATCATTGCTCTTGAACCACTTATCCACCACCTGTGGCAAGAGCAGGTCATGGGCCTCAGCTCAGGTGGAGGGGCCTGGAGGGGGTGGGGCAGGGCAACCTCACAGAAGACTTCTTCATTCCCCTGGATCTGCAAACCTAGACTTCTTTACCCTTCCCTGCTCCGTTACCCTTTGAGGAGTAACTCAGACAACCCACATCTTTACGGGTCTGGTGGCCTCTGTTAACAGTGGTCGTCCTTGTCCATCCTGTCCATCCTTGTCTGTCCTTCCCTTTGCATCTCAGAGCCTGTGTCCAGCAGTGTCAGGCATGAATTTGAACATGTCTCAGCCCCTGTAACCGCACTCCCTATTCTGTCCCCTCAGCACTTGGGTCAGCTAGAGTGCCAGAATGCAAAAGCAAGCCAAGGATCTGGCAGCAGCCTGTGGCTCTGCCTGGGGGAACACTTTGGCCCAACCTACCGCCCTGTCCAGGACTGTCGGGATGAAGTCATAGCCGATCCCTTCCACCTCGTAGGCTGTTTGATCCGTCTGGTTTAGCTCCTCAGGCTCCGCAAGGATGGACCCTTCAGGATCTACACCAATGATCTGCAGGGTGGGTGGCTTTAGGGCTCAGGTCAGGGAGAAATCCAACCCATCCCCAGGCAGCCGCCGTTAGAAAGGATATTTCCCGCTAATGTATGCCTGTTAAGGACCAGCTCACAGGCTGCATAAGCTAGTCCCAGATTAGAGGAAGGGAAGTCCTCCATAATCTCAGGCAAGAAGCATGAAGGCCACAACCTACTGGGGCTAATATCCAGCACAGGGTATTTAGAAAGATCCTTCCAGTGCTGCTGGGTCCCAGTCAAAGGATAGCTCTGGACACTGACATCTTCCTGGACTGTCTCCAGAAGGTGGACAGTCTCATGGGGAGAAAATGCCCCTGTTTCTTTGTGCCCCTCATCAAGCCTCGTACTAACTCAGTGGTTCTCAACCTTCCTAATGCTGAAACCCTTTAATGCATTATTTCTGTTGCTACTTCATAACTGTAATTTTGCTACTGTTATGAATCGTAAATATCTGATATGTAGGATATCTGATATGCAACCCCCAAGACGGGGGGGTGGGGGGGAGGTCATAACCTACAGGTTGAGAACTACTGCCCTAACTCAAGACAGTCTGGGACTGTCTCTGGTGGCCTCTGGGCTAATCCAAAGGGCTTCACTTAACTCAGAATAGGAGCCCCCAGGACCCTGTGCTCCCCAAGTTCCTCTTGGGCAACTTGATACAACTATTCAAGACAGCAGTGGGATGAGACAGGAATGGGGGAGGAAATCAGTTCCCAGGCAGAGGGGCCTCCCAGGCTGATGTCAACAGCACTGAACCTCTAAACCCAGCTCAGGCCACAGGCAAGCGAGCAAGTCCAGGCCCACCCTCTCAGCCCACAGTCTGCAGCAGCACCCCCCATGGGGCCACACTCACTTTACAGCCAGGGCACTTCTCCTTCAGCTTCCTGGCGATACCTGTGATGGTGCCACCCGTGCCCGCTGAAGCCACCAGCATGTCCAGCTTCCCTGGGGGAGGGAGGGCATTCTCAGGCCACGGCTCAGCTAGCCCTCCACTCTTAATGACCATTGCTGGAAATACACTCAAGCCAAACCAGGTCCGTGGGATAAACATCGCCCGTCACTGCCTCCATCCGTGGACAGCATGCCCAAGGCAGAGGCTGCTGTCTGTCCTGTGACCTTGGCCTTTAAACCACCAATGTAGCTGAATCTACAAGGATGGGTCACAGCTGGGCCGCTCACAGTCTGGCAGAAGTAAGCTGTCAATGGTGTGCCTTCCTAGGCTGTCTTATTCTTCTTGGTTGATTACAGATAAACAAACTGGGTTTTTAGGATACAGGGAAAATGCCTGAAGCTGAGGCTGAGAACTGGCCCAGGCTCTCTCATACCACTGAGGGTCAGCTCAGCATCAGGCATGTCTGAGCTGGGCAAACTCAGGAATGAAGCAATGTGCACCAACTCTGCCAGATGAGAATTCTCGCTCATAAAACCGGGTTAGCAAACGCCTGAGCTTTTATTGGCCAGTTCCTGGGCACCAAACAAGTCTGCACCCAGGACAATGCCAATACCAGGTTCTAAGTGGGAAGCCAAGGGTGGGACCTTCCAGCGCCTTCTCCCATGAGGCCCTTAGGGAGGTGTCCCACCAGCCCCAGGGGCTAGGCACTCAGCATGTATACATGGTTCCAAGGAGCCTCATGCCTGTACTAGAATAAGCTAGCTACAGCTATCACCATACAACTCCAGAGGTAAGAAAGACTGAAGGTCAAATTCAATGCCCCCAGCTGGGCCTGTGGCTCACACTTTTAATACCAGCACTCAGGGAAGGCAGGTGAATCTCTGTGAGTTCGAGGCCAGCCTGGTCTACAAAGCCAGTTCCAGGACAGCCAGGGCTACAGTGTTTCTAAAAACAAAAAGAAAAAACGCTCCAGTTAGATCTTGACCCCTAGCTGTGAGGCCAGCACCAGCATGCACTCAACAGCCCCTACAGCCTGGAAGACATGGGGGTGAACACGCAGTCTGAACCACATGTCAGGGAGAGGCACCGGCAGAGGCCAAGAGGCCTCAGAGGAAGACTAATGTCTCCAGAAACTATTTCACAAAGACAGGTGTTTAAGCTGGGTTTACCAAAGAGAGGGTAAGTGACTTGTGCACTCCCAGGCAACCACATTTGACTGAGTGTGGTAGTTCTGTCAACTCCACAAAACCTAGAATCTTGAGGGAAGAGAATCTGAATGAGGGACTGTCTAGATCAGGTTGGCCCGTGGGCGTGTCTTTGAGGGACTGCCTTTTTTTTTTTTTTTTTTTTTCTGGTTTTTCAAGACAAGGTTTCTTTGTGTAGCCCTGGATGTCCTAGAACTAGCTCTGTAGACCAGGCTGGCCTCGAACTCACAGAGATCTGCCTGGATCTGCCTCCCGAGTGCTGGGATTAAAGGCGTGCAACGCCACACCACCGCCCGGCTTGAGGGACTGTCTTGATTATTTTAACTCATGTGGAAAGACCCAGCCACTGTAGGTGGCACCGTTGATTGTGCAGGAGGAACCCCTGGGCTGTCTAAGAGCAGGGGAAGCAAGCTGAGCACCAGGCATGTATGCATGCTCTTCAGTCGGGCCCGGGAGTGTGGGTGTCACGTGACCAGCTGCTTCACGTTCCCACCTCCTTCTCTTCCCTGGAACCCGGAGCGGAAACAAACCTTTCTCCCCTAAGTGGCTTTTCGTCCCCGTGTTTTATCACAGAAACAGAAACGAAACTAGAACAAGAAATGACTGCAGTCAAGGTGGGTGGAGGGGTGGGAAGCACACACCGTCACACTGCTGCAGGATCTCCTCAGCCGTGTCATCGTAGTGCGCCAAGGGGTTGCTGGCATTGCGGTACTGGGCGGAAGAAGAGAGGGGCTGTGAGCTGGCCGAAACCACCGGCACCATGCACGGACCCTGGACAGTCAGCTCCGTGCTGGCCAGCAAGTCCTCATCTCGGGAACCTCCCATACAAGATATGAAAACAGGGTCATCACGATGTGAAATAACCCAGAAGGGGAATGAACAGGGGACTAGGCCTTGGGGTGCAGGCTTTGGGGCATTCTGCATCTTCAGAGCCCAGAGGGTCCTCTGGAAGGGATAACCCAACCTCACTGCTGACCCAGCACGGCTGGGTTGTATCCAGTGGGACAGCCTTCTGACACTGGCATGGGGACAGCAGAAACCAAAGGCTCTGCCACTGAGCAGGGCTCTGGAGCACCTCCCCAGAGGGAGTACTGTCGCCCTGCTCATGCTGGGCCGAGACCAATCTCCCAGTCTCCCAACAGGGCCCCACAAAAATCCCTGACCACAAATTTGCCTCCTGGAGGAGCAGGGGTGTGTGTAGCCGGGAGACATGACATCTGACCTGGTCCAGAATGTGAGAATTGGGGATTTCGTTCTTCAGTCGCCACGCCACTCCCACATGAGACTCGGGGGAATCGAACCTGGCGTTGGTGGGTGTCCTCACGATCTCAGCTCCCAGAGCCCGCAGCACATCCACCTGTGCAGGGAAAACCATGCCTTAATCACTGGGACTGATCCCTAGAAGGGAAAACACTCTGGAAGCCAAAGCGGATGCAGCAAAAGCCCAGCAAGCCATACCCTCCCACTGGCCACGCCCCCAGTGGCCACGCCCTCCACCTAGCCCCACCTCCAGGCTGCCCTGAGCGCACCTTCTCCATACTCATCTTCTCTGGCATCACGATAATGCAGCGATAGCCCCTCACAGCAGCTGCCAGAGCCAGCCCGATCCCTGAGGGCCACATGCAGAGGGTGAGGGGGGTCAGTGCCCAAAGCCCTGTGCCTTCCTGCCCGTGCCCCTGCCTGGGACACCTGGGACAAGCCCCAGAAGCATGGAAGGACAAAGGACCTTTGTTCTGGGGAGGAACCCCCGCACTCTGATGGCGATCTTAGGAGATTTATTCTGGCAGCCAGGTACACAGATGTGCTTCTGGGAGGGAGGCTGCACAGAACAAGCTGGCCAAACTTTCCCTCTTGCCCTCCCTGAAGGTCCGTCTGCACAGGCCGGGGACTTTTAGCCTCTGCTCAGCACCAGCTAGCCCCACCCTCACCTGTGTTCCCAGAAGTCGGCTCAATGATTGTGTCCCCAGGCTTCAAGGTCCCAGCTCGCTCAGCATCCTCAATCATCCGAAGGCTAATGCGGTCCTTCACGCTCCCACCCGCATTGAAGAACTCACACTTGGCCACTGAAAGCCAAACATGAATCAGAGACGGGAGAGGAGGACTCTCTGGCCCCCACAGATTCCTGACAACTACCCAATACACACACCTCCAGGATGAGGGCCGGCAGGGCATCTCTATACCCGTTGCCCACCTCTGTACCTGGACACCCCTGGTCACAGCTGGCCTGTCGCCCACCTGCCCTGTAGACCCATGGCAACACGAAGTGAGTGGTAAAGACGGTCAAGAGCCCGTGGGCGGAAGGTTAGAAAACATGTCCCAGCAGAACGAGTACAGGCAGTGAGTGGCTGGATCTGAGCCCACACCCCCCTGCCAAGGTAGCCAGTTCAAGCAGCCCCAGATAGGCCACCTTAGTCCTGAAGCCCCTGCCAAAGCTGCCCCCAACTCCTGCACTCTTGACTGCCTCTATCATCCGTGGTCAGTGAGTCCAGACTTATGCTCAGCCCCACCCCCACCTGACATCACCTCCATGCTGGTGGATCCTTCCTTGCTCTTTGGTCTCATCCCACCCCCACCTCATAGGTGTTCCAGGGCTAGAGAAAAGCCCTATTCCAGAAACACCTTCTTGGCTGGCTCTTGGTTCTGAAACCTACCACAAGCAGACTGCCTCCCCCCAAAGTTAGAAGAGATTCTGTGGGCACGGAGGGGCTTTGTTTGATGTCTGCTCCCTTGGCCCCATGACAGCCTCAGATCTGCAACACCCGCCCCCTCCCCCAAGCCAGCTTAGCGCTTACTCATAGGCTATGATTGCCCACACCTCTGCTTGGGAACAGCTCCCTGCAAGCAACCCCTTCACCAATGACCTTCATTTACCTTGGATCTAATTCCCACTCTTTGTCCCATAATGGGTTGGGTGACCTACCAGACTCCATGAAACTGGACACAGACAAAGGCTTCCTCTGCAGTCATGGCTGTCACTCAGCATAAACTCCGCCCCCACATAGGACCCTCCACCCCACACAATCTCCTCATTGATGCTCTCTACCTAATATGGTGGTGCACACCTTTAATCCTTGCACTCTGGAGGCAGAGGCAGGGCAATCTCCGTAGTTCAAGGCCAGCCTGGTCTACGTAGTGAATTCCAGGCCAACAAGAACTATACAGTGGGGCTGGAGAGATGGCTCAGAGGTAAGAGCACTGGCTGTTCTTCCAGAGGTCCTGAGTTCAATGCCCAGCAACCACATGGCAGCTCAAAACTGTCTGTAAATCCAGTTCCAGGAGATCTGACACCCTCCCACCAATGCACATAAAATAAGATTAAATAAATTTTAAAAAAAGAACTATACAGTGAAACCTTATCTTAAAAAAAAAATAGACTCTCAGCGCTCCAGCTTCACTTGTGCCTCTACCCAGGTGGTAATCTTTCCAGGCAGGCTCTTTATCCACACTTCCCTGGCCATCAGTTAGAGAGAAGCTATCTCAGCCACCAACATACATCCTGCATCCCAGAAGACCCCTGTGCCGACACCCCCAGACACCCCCAAGCCCCTCAGCTTCGGGTCACCCCAGGCTCTGGTCCTGGATGCCTGAGGCAGCCCCAGCAGGGCCACACACTCACACAGCTCGCACTTGAGTCCTGCATTCTTTGAGATCTTGTTGATTCTGACCATGGGGGTGTTCCCAATTTTCCACAGAATATCTGGCAAAATTTTTGGAGATTCTGTCCTAAAAGAGAGAGGAGGCCATTCAGGAAACAAAATAGAATAGCAGTTGGAGCCTGGGCATTGTGGGCATTTAGGAAATGAAGAATCCAAGAAGTGCCTCAGGGAAGGACCTGGGTGGTGGAATGCCTGGCAGATCCACAGTGGCAGAGATAACACACACACAAGCACACCCTGGAACACCCAAGTGCAGTACACCTTAAGCCCAATTTGAGGGACTGGATCTCCACATAACTTCCACTCCCCAGGTCTGAACGTGCCCTTGGGTCTCATAGGACGTTACAGATGGGAAGATAAGTAGGGACACATGGTCTCTATCATTTTGGCAATGTTCATTTCTATCCCCAGTGAAAAAAATTAAAATACTTGAACATGGTGTCATGTGTTCGTAACCCCAGTACACAAGAGACTGAGGCAGGAGGTTGTGAGTTCTAGGATTACCTGAGCAACAAAGTGAGTTCAAGGCCATCCTGAGCTACAGAGTGAATACACAGACAAAAAAAAAAAAAAAAGTAAAAACAAAATTGTCACACTTTAACACCCAGTCAGGATTATTTCTGCCCGACTCCTGGTGTCCTGGTGGCTTAGGATGCCTTACACAGACATCTAGAACCTCATTGTCTTGGTCCAGGACACCTGGACGAATGACTGGTCTCAAAACCGACTACACCATAGATGATGTGACAGCTTGCCTCTCCCCCCACAAATGGACACCACGTGGATGGCATGGTCTAGGAGTTAAGATGAAATAACATCCCCTAAAGATGTCCTCTCAGATTTGAGGTCCCCTCTCCGGGCATGCCCACTGCCTCAATGTTGTGTATCTCAATAAATTCTCTCAATTTGTCTTCGCCTTTCTGGTAAAAATCTTTTACCATTGGCATTACCAGTTTTCCCGGCACCAGCTTGTGTGGCGTTTTAGTGACTGGCACACAGAAAATTACCAAACTCCTCTAGGGGACAAAACAAATAACCACACTCTGTTGCTTACTCTGGCTTTAATTTTTTGTTTTGGTGAGACAGTTTCTCTGTGTAGCTCTGGCTGCCCTGGATCTCACTCTGTAGACCAGGCTGGCCTTGAACTCAGAGATCTGCCTGCCTCTGTCTCCCAAGTGGTGGGATTAAAGGCGTTAAAGGATTAAACCACCTACTGGTTTCTGGCTTTTCTTTAATTGCTGCTTCTGGCTCTCACAATTCACACACACACACACACACACACACACACACACGGCGCCCCTGGATCTACACAGAGCATTCAGTTGGCTCCAAACCCAATGGCCCCCCTTTGGCTAAGGTTTCTCTTTTGGAGAACTTCATCTGGAAGTCTGTGTAGACCAGCTTTGCTTCCTGACCCTGCCCACTTTATCAGAGAGGCCACTGGAACCCGAGAGGTTAGACTCCAGCCAATGAACATCCTACAAAGAGGAGAGTCATTAGAGGGGTAAATGTCCCCTCTGTTTCCAAGGTCACATGATCACTGCAGATGGTGCAACTGACTGAGGAACAATTACGTGAGAGCTCGCCTCTGAAGACCCTGAGAATGTCCACTGATTCAGCCTCAACTGATCTTAACAGTATTTTTTAAAGGTTGATTTTTGGCTACCTGCATGGTTTTATTTATATTTTAAAACATTCATTTATTTTTATTTTATGTGCACTGGTGTTTTGCCTGCATGTATGTCTGTGTGAGGGTGTCAGATCTTGGAGTTGCAGACAGTTGTGAGCTGCCATGTGGGTGTTGGGAATTGAACCTGGGTCCTCTGGAAGAGCAGGAGGTACTCTTAACCACTGAGTCATCTGTCCAGCCCCTACATGGTTTATGTTCCTGCTGAGTAGGAACATAAAACCAAAAATAAATCAGGAAGGTTATAAAACAAAATTCTACTAGTCACTGAGCAGAAGTCTCACTCTAACTCAGTTCATTTGAGGATCTGGCACCCTAAAGACTTTGAAAGGCAGTCACTAGTGACCAGCTCTCAGCCCATGTAAGAGGGACATGATTCCTGCGACTGTCAAACTCCAGAAGAATGAATGAGTTCACCTATCCAGGACAGCACACTCTGCTTTCCAGAAAGTTCTCAAAGGGAGCGGCAAAGGGTCTTTAGGAGCGGTAAAACCAGCTGAGACTGACACTCTCTATTTAAAAGGGTCTCAACTGGCAACTTTGGGTAAGTCTATCTGTGGACCCACGATCCAGGGCTCTTGACTTTGGAATTTAAAAATGGAAACTGTCTGACTGTACTAGTGCCCGCCCGTTCTGTGCTGTGCTAGGCAAATCCTTTCTTGACTGCAATAAAAAAAAAAAAAAAAAAAAAAAAAAAACACTTTCAATGTTTTCTGTTCTGTCAAACTTAACTTGTCTAGCTCCGAGGAGATAAAAATCCAGCACTGGGCTGAGGAGATGGACCCCTAGAAACCCTTTAAAATCTGGACATAGTAGCGTGTCTCTAAAATCCCTGTACTCAAGCCAGAAAAGACAGCCGGAAGCGGCAGTTAAAGAAAAGGCAGAAATCAGTAGGTGATGGTATGGTGATATTTTTCTTTTGTACCAAAATGTTAATTGTATGTTAATAAATAAAGTTGCCTGGGGGTCAGAGCTATTATCAAGCCATAGGAAAGCAGGGCAGTGGTGGTGTACGCTTGTGATCACAGCACTTGGTAGACAGAGCTAGGTAAGTCTCTGTATGTTCAGGGATACAGCCAGCATTGGATACACATGCCTTTAATCTCAATACCAACCATAGAACACCTGGAGGTCTATACAAACAGGCAGTGATGAGGCAGTCCTGTGGTTGGGTTTACAACCAATGAGAAGGCAGAACAGAGACTATATAAAGACTAACACAGGAAGTAGCGGCTCCTTCGGAGATGTAGGACCACTGCAGGAGGAAGGGTAAGGTTTTAGCTCTTAGCTCTGACCTCTTGGCTTTCTTCTTTGCATTGGTTCTGTGTTTCTTATTTATAAGACGGTTGGTTACATCTACATGATGGCCCTTGCCTTTTAGGATCTCTGAGTTCGAGGCCAGCCTGGTCTACAGAGTGAGTTCCAGGCTAGGATTGCTCATGATTGCCCCCAGTGATAGGTCAAGCTCGTGACTGCAGGGCTGCTCTTCAGCATTTCAATGACAGTGCAGAGTGACCAAAGCGGTTTCCAGAACAGTCCCTGTAAGACTCTCCATCTACAGGCTCAGGGGTGACTGCATGCCCACACATTCCCTGCCTATGCCTACTTGCACTCATCCACCCCGCACCCCACACCCAGACTTCAAGGCTGCCAGGCTGCTGGGCCTTGGCTTCCTGCCTCCCTGCCCCAGGCTTCTCACACTGGAGCCAAACTGACTAAATAGAAGCCTCAGACACCTTTGGCCTCTAGTCAGGGGCAGAGTAAGGAATCTGGAGTTCCAGGGTGGGAGGAGAGGCTGCCTGGGTGCCAACAGGCAGCAACAGGCTGGACTCCAACCAGGTCTTCCTCAGAGAAAGACTCTGCCGGAAGAGCTGGACATGTTCTCTTCTTAGGTTGTCTTTGGTTGGGCTCAGAAAAGTGGAGACAGGCTGGGACAAGGCCAAGAGCTCCTCCCACTCAGCCCCAGGGAGGCCAGGCAAGGGTTAGCACCAGGATACAGGCTGGGAACTCAGGTGTGCTCACTCCGATGTTTGTACAGGTGATGGCTCAGCTCTATCACCCATCCCAAGTGCCAAGTGTGCTTTGCCAGCACAGGAGGGCAGCCCCACAGGACCTCAGAAACCCCGACTGACCATCAGGGCTGCCCGCCCCCCCCTGTCCCTCACTCTGAAGCCTTCACACCAAGAACCTCTGGAACTGGCCGGCAAGTCTCACCCTATTCAGCGTGTCCCATCTCTCTCTCTGCCGATGTCTGGTGCCATACCAGACTCCCTGAGTCAGCGCCTCCCTGTAGGGACCTCAATCTAGTGCCTGAGCCTTCCCTTGGGATCCCCCTCCCTGGTCCTCCAATGACTGCTGACAAAGGTAGGCCTGTCAGCTGAGGACGAAGCTGCCCTTAAGGCTGATGTGTGCCATACGCGTCTTTGAACAAGCAGTTCCCAGGCCTTCTTCAGAAGCCCTCGGGAGTCAGCTCTCCTGCAGCCACAGGCTCTTCTTCCCTGCTGCGTTGTCTAGCAAGGACTCATCTGACCAGCCCCCACTTGTCTCCTGAGCTCCCGGCCCTGGAGCCCATTCAATGGGCACAGCTTCTGGTTGGCATATTTCATTTTTCTCCCCTTTGGCCCCTTGAAAATGCTGCCTCCCACACCTGCCCAGGGCTTGCTCAGACTTTTGAACCCATAACCATAAATGCTGGTGGCCACGCACAGGGCACAGGACTCTAAGACTTAAAACACAAATCCTTTCACTCACTTGTTCTAATTTGAAGGCATTAGACTAAGGAAATGGAGCCTAAGGGTTTTACAACAGGGCAGGAGCCTGCATGGCTCCATCCTAGGCACTTAGAACAGGGCGTGACACAGTACATGTTCCTAAGTGGGCTACCAATTGACTGTGTGTGGAACGGTTTCTATTGGAGTTATTTCAAATAAAGTCATGGCAGATAGCTATCAGTGCCATTGACAGTCTTAGTCGGACCATAAAAGGAACCCACCAGAGCCAAACACTCAGTATACAAAGGAACCTTGGCCGCTCTGAGCCTGGCCTACACTGTTTCTATCCCCCTTCCCCGGCCCCCCCACCCCATGGATCACAGAGCAGGAGATCCCCCTTTGAGCTTGGTAGCTGTATGGTCCCCATACCCCTGCCCCACCCCTCAAGGAAATAGGCCCACCGTCTTGAGATCAAAGCCAGAGACTTACAGCGCTGTGTGGTAATGTGGTGAGTCTGTCATGGGCCTGCCCAGCTGCCAGGTGCATTTGCTTGGGGTATCAGGTCGGATCCATAGGCGCTCACTGTCCCCTGAAGGGCTCTTCTCTCGGTGCCCTTTCCCTGAGTGCACGTCCAGGTGCTGGGGGCACACGGCTGAGCCATCTTCACACTGGGATGTCCCTGAAGGCATGCTGGGATCTGTAGTGGGAGCAGAGATCTGTTGGTTTAGAAGTTGGCTCACACATCCCCTGTGGGAGCGACGCTTCACTCGAACAAATCCAGCAAGAATGGGAGAAAAGGTGCAGGCCTCAGCTGCTGTGGAAAATATTTAGGTTCCTGTCCAGAAAGTTAAACATAAACTACCATATGATCCAGCAATTTGACCCCGAGGCGGAGATCCAAAAAAAAAAAAAAAAGATATTTAATGTGCCCATTCTCGTGGCAGTCTTGAGAGTCAAAAGGTGAACATCACCCAAGGTCATGGATGAATGGATACTCAGAAATGTGTTCCATCCATGCAATGGGATACCATTCAGCCCCGAAAAGGAATAGACGGGGCTGCAGAGGTGGTTCAGCAGTTATAAGTACTTGCTTTGAAGTCATGAGGAGTGGACTTCAGATCTCAGCACTCATGTAACAAGCAGGCTGTCCCATGCACACACAGATACATAGACACAAATAAGTAAATCTCTTTTTTAAAAAAGAAGGAATGGATGAAATCTGAGGACATAATGTTAAAGGAAAGAAGCCAATCATAAAAAAATTTCATTTCTAGAAATGCTCAGAACAATCAAATGTCCTATGATTTGAGATATGTGAGGGTCCCAGAACAGGCAAATCCATAGGAACCTATCATAGAGGACATGAAAGGCAGGGGTGGGAGGGAAGAGAGTAACTGTTTAATGCACGGCGGCTTTTGAGATGATGAAAAAACACGAGATCGGTCCTGTTTTCACCCTGTAGCTGTGATAAACATACCGAGGGGGGCAAGGGTTTATTTCAGTTACAGTCCATCAATTTGAGGAAGTCAAGGAAGAACTTTTGCAGCTAGTCACATTATATCCACAGTCGAGAGCAAGGAGAAACAAATGCACCCATGTTGGCCGCTCTCATCTAGCCTTCTCGGGTCTTACACAGTTCAGGACTCCTTGCCTTGAGAATAGTGCAGCCCACTGGACTGGCTCCTCCCACATCAAGTAATAATCAAGACAATTTTCTACAGACATGCCCCCAAGCCAAACTGTTCTAGGCAGTCCCTCTGTTGAGACCCCTTATCAGGTGACTAAACTGTGTCAAGGTGACATTTAACACTAGCCAGAACCTTGTACAGTGATAGCAGTTGCACAATCCTGTGGATAAAGTGGTAAGACACCACCTCCATATCGACCATTTCTGCACCTCAGACTAAACTGCAGATTAAAATTATTCAGAGGTCCGATGGGTAGCTTGGTGGGAGAGGATGGGGTGGCTGGCTAGTGCCAGGTCCTGGGTTTTAGTCCCTTGTTTTAAAAAACAAAACAACAAAAAGAAAAAAAGAAAAAAAAAGTGTGTGTACTTAACATGTACACATTTTCATGTTATTATTCCATGAAGAACGCAGAATCAGAGTTGCTTTAAAAATTTTTTTTTAGCCGGGCAGTGGTGGTGCATGCCTTTAATCCCAGCACTCGGGAGGCAGAGCCAAGCGATTCTCTGTGAGTTTGAGGCCAGCCTGGTCTACAAAGCGAGTTCCAGGAAAGGCGCAAAGCTACACAGAGAAACCCTGTCTCAACTCACCCCCCCCCCAAAAAAAAAATTTTTTAGCAGAGTATGATGGTGCATGTCTTTAATCCCAGCACTTGGGAGGCAGAGGCAGGTGGATCTCTATGAGTTCAAGGCCAATTTGGACTACATAGTAAGTTCCAGAACAGCCAGGGCTATCTATGTAGAGACTCTGTCTCAAAAAACAAAAAACCAAATAAAAAAAACCCCAAAAAACAAACAAACAAAAAACAAAAACAAATAATTTTTTTAGATTTACTAATATGTATGTCTGTTTTGCCTGAATGTATGTGTGTGCACCATGTGTGTGCCTGGTGCTCTTGGAGGCCAGAAGAGAGTCAGCGTGAGATCCCCAGGAACTAGTGATTGTGAGTCACCAGGGTCCTCTGCAAGAGCAGCAAGAGCTCCTAACCACTGAGCATCTCTCCATATCCCTTCAACATTTCTTTGCCTAACGTAGACATCATACTGGTGTTTTAAGTAATCTAAACCTGATTTGAGGTTCCTGAGAGGGTGCATAGGGTAATATGGAAGGACAGCCATATGGGACCACTCTCCATGGACCTGAAGAAAAGACCACCATTATGTTATATAATTTAACCCACCATTTACAACAAAGCCAGACACCCCCCACCCCACCCCCACCCCACAGTCCCAGGAGGTGGAAGCAGGAGAGCAGAGGTTCAAGGCCAGCCTAGGGTCTGTGAAATTCTGTCTCAAAAGAGGGGGTGGGGGTGGGGGCGGCGGGAATAAACTTCCTTTGTAAAACGCAGGAGAAAGAAACTGACACTGGGTACCCACAAGTGTGCTGTGGGCACCAAGACTGGACAGAAAGCCAGAGATTCCACTCCAGCAGACATAGGTGATGTCTAACACTCTAAAACAGATGCAACCGTGCCTGTGGGGAGCTCAATCTTAACCTGGACTGCACAGGCTGTACAGGAGGAAAAGAACGAGGGGGCGGGGTCAAGCACTCCCAGATGAAGTCAGGAGCCCCACCCGGCGCTGTCCCATCTCACTAGTGCCCTTGGTGGGCAACTAACATTGGTCAAAACCTGCCGCCACCTCAGCCCTCCAGGGAGCTTCGCTGAGGACACAGCAGTGTTTCCCGGCGTGAATCCAGGCAGTGGCCTAGGCAGGTGCTACTTTCCTTCAGCCCAAGATCCCGGTCCAGAGCGCCCTCTTGCTGGGCGCCCCTGGCTGCAGAACTCTCCAAAAAGCCAAGCAGGCACAGGTCGCCCGGCACCATCCCTCAAGGTATTTTCGCAGAAAAGAAGTCACCAGGAAGGGAGAGCACGCCCCAGGGCATCCTGCGTCCCTCCACGCCACTCTTCCAGTGAGGTTTCCATCAAGTTCCACACGCACATAGTCTGGCTTGATGTTCGTTCGAAGGGGTGGCTGGGGACAGTGTGTGGCAGTGACGTGGGAAACCCTCTGTAAGTAGCAAGTTGCACAGCCCCGATATGCTCCCTCACTGCACATTCCTGGTCTCACGCGACCCCCCGCCAGGCTCCTCAGGAGGCACAGAACCTGCACCCCACGGGCCACTACTTCAATATTTACCCCACCCGGTATCAGGGCCCAAAAGAACAATTTGCGAAACAGCAGTCTCCATCCAAAACAGGGGAAATCGATGACCGGTACCGGAGCAGCGCGTCACCCTAGAACCTGGCTCCGTGCTCCGAGACTCGCGGCCATGGGGTCCAGGACCACGTGGGTGCTCAGCATAGGTCGATGCTTGCGGGAAGTGGGCAAGGGACGCAGGTCTCAGCGGAGCGGCGGGGGACCGTAGGGCCCCCCGGCGGGGTCACGGGGCACCCGGCTCGCAAGCTGGCACTGCTCTGAGCTTCCAGGTGCAGCTGATGCCAAGTCCTGGTGCAGAGGTTAGGAGCGTCCGCGGGGCACTGAACCCTGGCGCGGGACTCCTCTAGTCCAGAGCTTACCTGAACTCAGATCCAGGAAAACGGCTCCGACTAGGTTGGGTTGGAGAGCGCGCGAAGACAAGATCACCGCTCAGATGGGGACTCCGCGGGTGGCGGGTCTCGAGCCAACCTTGCGGCTCACAGCAGGCGCACGCGATTGGCCCAGCGACGGGGGCGGAGGGCCGGCACCCACCAATCCCGGGCCGCAGATCGGCTGCCCACCCACCCCACCCCACCCACACACACCCCTTTTCCCTCCCTACCCCCACTCTGGCTCTGCAAGGGGACGGCTGGACGCCCCACCTCCACACTCCGGTGTCTTTCTGTTCTTTGAGAATTCAGGGAGATGCGCTGGAAAGTTTAGGAAGCTCTGCCGTCTGATTCCCGTTTGTCGTCCGGCATCGGAGGAGGCCCCGAGTCTGTACCCAAAGGTCTGCACCCTGAGGCACAGCCTGGCCGAGTGTCAGGGAGTCTCATTTTCCAGGACCCATTTCGCCCGAGGACATGCCGAGGACCTGGCTTGGCATTCTCCGGTCACGCATCGCTGCTCTGCCTGATGCTCCCAGGAAAGTGCCCATAGCTTTCTCAAGCCACTGGCCTGCGGGGCCCGGGTCAATGGTGCCACTCGAAGGGCGCCCCAGTATATCCATAGGAGGTTAAAATGGTCATTGTGGAGTATGCCTGTAGTCCCAGCATTTGGGATGGGTCGAGGGAGGAGGATCTCAAGTTTGAGTTCAAGGTCAACCTGGGCTACATAGAGTCCTTCTGGGTGAAAAGAAAAACGCAAACACATAAATAAATAAGCTGATTTTGACGCGTTTCACCCCTGTGGCTAAGTAGGCAATCTCAGCTTTGTTCGTTTATGTTTTTTCTAGACAGGGTTTCTCTGGGTAGCCCTGACTGTCTTGGAACTCTCTATGTAGAGTAACAGCTGGCTTCGAACTCAAAGATCTCCCTGTCTTTGCCACCCGAGTGCTGAGATTAAAGGCTTGCTGCCTTGCCCCGATTCTTTAATGGTTTTGTTTTTTGTTTTTTAAAAAATATTTATTTTGCCTGGTGGTGGTGGTGGTGGTGCACGCCTTTAATCTCAGCACTCAGGAGGCAGAGATAGGTGATCTCTGTGGGTTCCAGGCCAGCCTGGTCTACAGAGTGAGTTCCAGGACAGCCAAGGCTATACAGAGAAACCCTGTCTCAGGAAAAAAAAATACACACACACACACACACACACACACAAAATGTGTATGGGCACTTTTGCAGGTGTGCATGTCTGTGCACCATGTGTGTGCAGTGCTCACAGAAACCAGAAGAGGATGTCAGATCCCCTGATATTGGAGATACAGACAGCTGTGAATCACCATGTCGGTTCTGGGAATTGAACCCTGGGTCCTCTGGAAGAGCAGCCAGTGTCCTTAACTGTTGAACCATCTCTCCAGCCCTGTTCTTAGCTTCCTGAGACACGGTAGAGAGCTCCAACTCTTGATCTTCCTGCTTCCCCAGACAGAGTTGAGATTGACCATCTGGGCCACCAAGCACATCCACAGGGGACATTTGATCAAAGGGGCCACATCTTGTTCCAGGGAGAAACTTTATGGGCTGAAAACTGCAAGTGCCTGGGGCAAGAGCAAGAGTGGGTCTGAGAACAGGCTGCCAGCACAGAAAGGAGGCTGGAGGGAAGGCGGAGGGGTGGAGCTTGGGGCTAGAGATCTAGAGATCAGCATAGGAGAGTGAGGCTTTTTGTTAGTGAGTTTCAGCATGCTGAGTTGAGCCTCCCAGTACAATGTATTCTGTCATATCAGAGACAAGAACACTAACAGGAATTTCCAGGAACTCTTCTCCTGAGTTACTGAGTGTTGGCCCATATTTAGAAATCCAGGTCTTGGAGTTGAAGGGATGGCTCAGTGGTTAAGAGCACTGGCTGCTCTTCTAGAGGTCCTGAGTTCAATTCCCAGCACCAGCATGGCCGCTTACAATCTGATGCCCTCTTCTGGTCTACAGGCATATATGCAGACAAAGTACTTGAATACACAAAAAAATAAATCTAGAAAGAAAGATAGATAGGAAGGAAGGAAGACTAAATCAATCAATCAATCCAGGTCTTAGGGGGTGTGATTTGATCACATCCATGCTAATGGCTTAAATCCACATTGATAGGTGTCCTTAAGAGAAGATGGGAATTTGGAGGGAGAAACAGCCCTGTGAAGATGCAGACATGCATTGAAGTTATATGGTGGACAACACACACACAGCTAGGACTGCCTGCCCTGGCCGGCTGCCATCTCAAACAGAGGCAGAGGCAGGAAGAAGCCCCTCCCCCAGTCTACAGCAGCATGTGCGTGTGCGTGTGCGTGTGTGTGTGTGTGTGTGTGTGTGTGTTTGCATTTCTGCCCCATGCAAGTAGGGGACAAAAACATGTGTTTAAGTTTTAAATCAAGTTTCTGATCATTTGTATAGTATTTCATTTTATTTACAATTGACAACCTTGACCTAATTTCAGACTGCCAGAAAAGGGGTGGGAAAAGAGTAGGGAGAAGAAATGCCAGGGGCCTTTCATGCCTTTCCCATTGTGTCCCCTCCCCCCACACCCACACATACACACACACACTGTCTCTCACACACTCTCACACACACACTCTCACATATTCTCTCATACACACACACACTCATGCCATCTGAGCTGTTGAAGCAAGCTGCAGATGGGGAGACACTGTCCTCCTTTGCTCTCTGTTGCTGTGAAAACACCATTCTTGGGGGAAGAATGGGTTTCTATGGCTTACAGATTACAGTCTACCTCTGAGGGAAGTCAGGGCAGGAACTCAAGGCAGAAAACTGACACAGGGGGAGTGCTGCTTACTGACTTGCTCAGCCTCCTTTCTTTTTCTTTTCTTTTCTTTTCAGTTTTTCGAGACAAGGTTTCTCTGTGTAGCTTTGCGCCTTTCCTAGAACTCACTTTGTAGACCAGGCTAGCCTCGAACTCACAGAGATCTGCTTGCCTCTGCCTCCCGAGTGCTGGGATTAAAGGCGTGCGCCACTACCGCCTGGCTCAGCCTGTTTTCTTATATCACTCAGGACCACCTGCCCAGGGGTAGCACCACTCACAATAGGCTGGGCCCTCCCACATCTGTCATTAATCAAGAAAATTCCCCACAGACCTACCTAAAAGTCAATCTGATGGGACATTTTCTCATTTGGGGTTCCTTCTTCTCAGATGTCTCCAAATTGTGTCAAATTGGCCAAAACAAAACAAAATTAAAAAAACAAAAGCAAACAAATGTTGCACGATTCCTAAATGGTCTTATAATAAAAACCTGGAGCCAGATATTGGGGTAGATCAGAGGAAAAAAGCCACAGCCTCTTCTCACCTCGCCAACTCCTCCACGAATCCACAGACTGAATGCTTCTGAGTCCTCAGCCGAAAGGCTCCCTAGTTCCTGTCTCCTCACACCTTACATGCCTTTCTCCACCCAGCCATTTCACTTCCTATCTCAACCTTCCCAGTGCTGGGATTAATGGTGAGTGTGCTTCCCAAATACTGGTAGCAAAGGCTACCCAAGTGCTGGGATTAAAGGTGTGGGCCACCAATACCTGGCTCTGTTTCTCTCCTAGACTGGATCAATCTCATGTAGCCAGTGTGGCCTAGAACTCACAGAGATCCAGATGGATCTCTGCCTCCCGAGTGCTAGGATTAAAGGTGTGTGCCACCACTGCCTGGCCTCTATGTTTAACTCTGTGGCTGGCTCTGTCCTCTGATCTTCAGGAAAGCTTTACTTCTTAGATTACAAATATTACCACAAACAAACAAACAAGCAAAAACTAGCCAGCACAGTCATCTTTTCCCTTCAATAACTGATCATTTCCTAAAAACAGGACTTTTCCACATCCACAATGCACCTGTCAAATCAGGAACTTAACATGGTCACAAACTGTGCTCCAGTTGCTTGCCATTACTCAGAGTTCGCCAGTGGCTCCAACATTGCCCTCTGCCAAGTCCCTGGGTTTGAGCCCCCCTTTTTATCTGGAGCAGCTCCAAGGTTACCCTGTATTTGAAGAACAGGTGTGTTTTTGAAGGGCCCCGGACAGGCAGTTTTGCCGAATGTCCATTGATTTTGATTTGTGTGCTCTTCCCTCCTCTTGGCCAGACCCAGGGAATGACACACTCTGCCCGAAGGCCATGACAGGGATGCTGAGTTTATGCCCCACTTCTGTGAGGGATTGTATTGTCTCCTGGCTGATGCTAACTTTCTGTTTTGTTTTCGACAAGATTTCACGTAGTCCGGACTAACCTAAAAAAACACCATTGCTGCACAGCCGGTGGTGACCTTGAACTTCTGGTCCTGTTTCCACCTCCTGAGTTCTGGATGACAGTTTATACGTACCTCAGGCTTCAAGCACCCTTGGCCTGCATGCTGTCAACTGGGCTCCATCTCCAGCCCTGGTGCCAACTCTGACAGCATGGCTGGGGTAATCGCCTTTCTATCTCCCTGAGACGGTCCCCTGCCACTCATATTGTAATTACTCGGTATCTTCTGACTTGACAACCACGGAGATATTTTGGTCTTTCACACTCTAATATCAACATTGAACCAATTTTTATTGACAAGTGTCACCAAATAACACGTAGAGAAAACCCTTGATCACACAACGCCCCGTGAGGCTATCCCCACCACGTCAGAGCAAAATCCCAGCTTTTTCTTTTTCTCCTACTTGATTTACAAGTCACTAATTTTGGAGGATACACAGTTGAGCAGTGGTACCCTAAGGTCCTGACAGGAAAGAAGATATTTTACAGAGATGACTGTGTCTCCCCATTTGGCCATTAAAAACCGAAGGCAATAGACTCCAAGGAATTGGAATTCCCTCAGGAGTTGAATGCTGAAAGAATAGCAGTAAGAGGGCAGCTTGTCCCCCACAAAGAGATTTCACTCAGTTCTACTTATAAGACCACTTTGCAGGAGAAACCTAAGATGAGACAATAATGATGGGCAGGACCACACCTTGATCAGACTGCTTTGCTGTGGAATAATCCTCTTGTACACAGTAAAGATTTGTTACTCGAATTGGTTTAATAAAATGCTGATTGGAAGTATAGGCAGGGCAACCAAACTAAGAATGCTGGGAAGAGGAAGGGCAGAGTTAGGAGTTGCCAGCCAGATGCAGAGGAAGTAAGATGAGAAAGCCATACTGAGAAAGGGTATCAAGCCACGTGGCTAAACATAGATAAGAATTATGGGTTAATTTAAGTGTAAGAACTAATCAGTAATAAGCCTGAGCTACCGGCCAAGCATTTATAAGTAATATTAAACCTATGAGTCAATTATTTGGAAAGCGGCTGCCAGGTATTTGGGAGTTGATGGGACAGAAACCTCTGATTACACTGCTTAGCTGTGCACACCTCTGACCTCCATTCAAACCTAAACTTCAGGCTATTGACATGGCTGCCCCAGTAAAGGCACACAAGTCCCATAGCCTTAAAAAGCCAGATGCAGCTGTGGGGTGCAGATCTAGTCATGGAACTCATGGCAAGAAGCTTACAGACCAGTTAGCCTGGAGTGCAGAGAAACAAGGAGACCCTGCCTCAGCAAGGCAGGAAGGACCAGAGGAAACCCTGCTTCAGCAAGGTGGAAGGCAAGAACCAACTCCTGTAAGTTGTCCTTGAACCTCCACATGTGTGCTGTAGTATATACACCCACCACATGCAATAATTAAAAGAGAAACTTCGTGTTGGAGTCCCCTGAAGACAGACTGGTGGGGGTGGTCACTGGGCTTCCTCGGTCCTCTTTCCAAGGTGGCGACATTGAATAAATTCCTTTTCTAGTTTTCACTATTAATTTTAATTGGCCTATTGAGTGTGGGCAATTGTGGTCTGTTAGGGTTGTCAGGCCCCAGACTGCGAACCTAACTGGGGTAACAGTACATTATCAATCAGTCTTGGGGGGTTGCTGGAGGTAGTGTCTCATGTCTGAGTCATGATATAAGCTGTCCATGTTGCTATTGTAAAAACTTGAAAAGTCATTTTTGCAAAAACCCCACCCTTTCACTTGAACCTACAGACACCCGCTATGTGACTGAAAGGGTATAAAAAGCTTCCTGTGTCCTGTGCAGTTAGATTCCTACTCAGAAGCTGAGGCAGGAGAGGTGACACATGCCCATCCACAAGGTGCGCTTGGGGTAGTCCGTGTTGGAGGATACCTGTTTTCTCTACCCACCTGCATCAGTGGTTTCCTTGCAGCTTTGATAGATACTTGATCAAAGGAACTCAAAGGCTCATGGTTTGAGGGGACAGAGGTCACCATGGTGGGAAAGGTACAGTGGCAGGTGGCTCCCTAGCAGTGGGAATATGCAGCTCAGATCTGAGGGCACAGGAAGCCGAGCTTAGCTGGGAACTATACCTGTCAAGATCCACCTCCAGCCATCCATCCACTTCCTCTATCGAGGCTCCACCTCCTAAAGGGTTCCACATGTGGGGATGTTCACAGGCTCACATTCAAACCCTAACATCACTCTTGACATCTGAACTTCAACAAAGCCTGTCTTCCACAGGCGCAGCACACTTCAGCATCACCCCATGTGCCAACGGTCTCCATCAGACTGGGGTAGTAGTACCTCCTTCTGATGTCTTTTATGTCTGGGGGCAGACCCATGTCCTCCCACCCCAAGAGCAATGTTCCAGACACATGGGAGTGACCAGATGCTTACTAGGGCAACCCATGGGACAACCCACAGTTCCCGTTCTGGGCAAAGAGCTGTCGGGATGAAACATGTAAACTCTTGATTCAGGCCTGGTCACAGTACCCTACCTACCTCGCAACACAAGTTGTTTAGGGCGATACCCCACAGGAAGGCCTTGGACAAAGGTGAGTGTTCACGGGGCTTTGGGGCTGTGGTGCTAAGCATTTCCCAGGCATGTAAACACAAGCCAGCCAGCCAGCCAGCCCCACTCCAGCCAAAGGGCACCGCGGACACCCAGCTTAGAGACATGTCAGGTGACCCAAACAGGTCCCAGGGCTGCACCTCACCCCAGGACATATAACATTACCCATGGCCTGATGCTGGGGACTCAGAGGGTTGGAGTCAGATACGGCTCATTGGCTATGAAGAGCAGAGAAAGGCAGAGAGCCCACAAGGCTCGCCAGAGTGACTGGAGCAGCTCTCTCCCCTTATGAAGCTGCCCTCCCTCACCTGCTGTGTCTTTATGCTCTGAAGTTTTGTTTATAACCTGCGATAGGAACCTACCTCAAGGACATGGGACTAGCATTTTTAGAAAAGAAACTGCAGGGGCTGGAGAGATGGCTCAGCAGTTAAGGGCACTGGCTGTTCTTCCAGGACCAGGGTTCAACTTCCAACACCCACAGGGCAGCTCATGCCTCTAACTCCAGTTCCGGAGGATCTGACACCTTCACACCAAAGCACATAAAATAAATTTAAATAAATTATTAAAAAAAGAAACTACAGACGAAAACTTTACAAGTAAGTCACACCAGTACTGTATCACTACAAATTTTATTCAGAAACCCATCTTTGTTTTTTTTTGTTGTTTTTTAAAAAAAAAATCCCATTATGAACTGGCTTGTCAACCAACTACAACACTGTCTAGCGGACACACGATAAAAACAGCTCGGCTCAGAACCGCCCAGATCTCTCCCGGTCTCTCGACCGCCTCCTGTCACGCTCTCGTCCTCCACCACCTCCACCTCCGCCGCCGCCACCACGCCCACGGTCTCTGGATCGAGAACGCCGTTCCCGGGATCGGGACCTGGATCTATGCCTGGATCAAGGAAGGACAAGAAGACAGCATCAGAGCACAGCACTGACAGATGAGGCCAGCACCTTCAAGCCAAGCATGGGACGTACCCCAATTTTAGATGCTATCTTTAGGAAGGATGCACCTCCAAACCGAACATGTGTGATATACTCAGTATCCTATAGCTTTTACAACCAACCCAAATGCTGGGGGAAATCAGCACAAAACAGAGGCAGGATGGGCAGCAGTGAGGCCTGGATGCACACCCAGAAGACATCTACACTGACTTGCTGCTCACAGCCCCTCTCCAACCTGACCAACTCCTTGGGAATTGCTAGGCTGAGTCCATTAGGCTAATTTTTAGGGAGGAAGGGTTGCTTCCTGCTGACAATCAAAGCAATCCCAATAATATCTGCTTCCTGAGCTATGTATAACAGGAGAGTGGGAGAGCTATCTAGACAGAACCAGTGAACTCACTTATCTCACACTGACCCCTGCTCTGTGACACAGGGCCAGGACCAAGTGCACAGTGCCCATGTCAGCACTACAGTGGGATGGTCCCATGGATGCAAACCAGACAAGCGGCACACCACCAGAAATCCCTGTAGGCATGTGCAGTTCTGGAACACAGGTGTCCCCACAGAGTAGGGGGCGAGCTTCTCGCAAGCATTTTGTATTTGAAGTAATGCACCAGGACTGAACACATTTTAGGGAAGAGGCAGTCCCAGGCCTGGTTTTCCTTTGGCAATGGGAAGCCTCCCACTTCACCATGCACCCAGAGGACTCACTTCTTGCGCCGGCGCCCATACAGCTCCCGTCGCAGCTCCCTTGAGATTGGTTTCAGATGCATGAAGTTGCAAAAGCCCCCTCTTGTGCACTCTCTGTGGGTCAGATCCAGACACGTTACACCGAGCCCACACTGACTGAGCTCCACCCACCACACCAGAGTGGTGCTTATACTTACCCCATTTCATACTGGCGGCAGCAGGCTTCCCTGAAGTCAGTCACTGGGGACAGCTCTGCATGGATTGGCTGCCCATTAAACCAACGGTTATTTAAGTCGATCACAGCTTTCTCTGCATCCTCCTCACGTCGAAACTGAAAAACCAAAAAAAAAAAAAAAAAAAGTGCTTGCCATTCCATTCCTGTGTTGCTAATGTTTAATTCTCCACCCCACCACTGTTACACACACTCACTGAGGCAAACACTTATGGGCAGATGCAGTAAAATAAAACCTCGCCAATCCTCCTCATGACAGACCCCCGGACAGTCTAAGATGGCACCAAGTGTTGCCTACCTTTTCAAAACCAATCCACGAAGAGCAATGTCAGATTGCTCCCACAGGGAGTTATTTCAGAAAAGGAAACAAAGTACAGAGACTAATCTGTGCTAGTCCAAGCAGCTTCAACCCTAGTTAGTACTCTTCACTAAAGCCACAGCCACCAAGATGGCAACTCATAACACCCCACTTGTCTGTACCTTGACATACACGTTTCCCACAAGGTGGTCTCCTAGGTTATCACAGACGTTCATCTCCTCAACCTCTCCGTACTTTTCTTCCATCTCAGTGAAGACTTCCTGAAGGGGAACACGGGTTGAGGAGCACTGTGCACAGCCTGGTATCTCACGGCCACCCTCCCATCTTGCGCTCAGGTACTTACCTCAAAGAACTCATCATAGTGCTCCTGCATCTCCACGTCGCTCACAGCACCTGCAGTCAAAGACAGCCAGCTGGTGAGAGCCCTGTGGCCTCACTGTCCTCCAGCTCAACTGCTACAGTGACTGTCTAGAGGACGCCAGGCCAGAGCTGCATGCTACAGGAGCACCGAACTGCTTGTGATTTGGAGTTGCTGACATCTTAAATGCCCACCAGCCTCAGTCCTGGCTACCAAAACCGCAGCCAGCTTTAGTAGGTACCAAAAGGGTCAAAGTTCAAGGAAAAAGGTGACTCTAGGATTAAGACCTTTTAAAATAAAAAATGTCTTCCTTAAGACTGGAGGCCAGGTGAATACACTGATTTCCCCTTTGTTAGGTCAAAATGGAAACTGAAACCAGGGTGAGTGATAGAAAGAGCTCACGTGCCTTTACACACGTGCCAACCACTGAATGCTACAAAATTCTTTCTGATGTGACTGAAACCCAAGCCACCAGACTTCAGCATTTTGGATGTCTCTCTATATATAGTTAGACCTTGTTGGAGGTGTTCCCAACCTCTGCACCAAGGTTACTCTCCATAAGCCATGTGGTAAGTGAAGTCATGGCTGTTCATGAGCACTTTTGCCCAGTCTCGGTCTATTCCAATGATTACTCCCTCGACCTCACTCCGAGACCCCACAGAATCGGATGTCAATAAATTCGCATTCCAAACACTTGGGTGAGGAGGTGGCAAGGGCCCGGTGAGGTCTGGGGGCCGTGCTGTTCAGGCTGGTCTTCAACACCACCTTCTGTGAACCATATCCCTGGACAAGAGGAGAGCTCACAGGCCACTTGCCTCTTGTGGTGCATCACAGCAAGGGCATCTGGCTGGGGCAGTATCTTGGAGCTCATATAAAACTCATGGTATCTGAAGCAAAGATCTAACCTATGTTCTGATTCTGACAACGTCAGCTCCCTTTCTAACCTATCTGGGGTTGCTTTAGTTACTTTGAATTTTGGGGAAATGATCGGCCTGAAAACTCAAATTTTATTGAATGTGCTGGGCTCTCTTGACAGGAGCCTGCCCCATATGTGGTACCTAACCAAGCTTTCAGGAATGCCCCACCCTGCCTGAGAAGGAACAGGTCCCAGGCAACAGCAAACGGCTGAGAAGTCTGCTCCTCAGGCAGCTAATGTCAAGGCCTTCTGCATCTGGGAGAATTCGGAAAGGAAAATACTCCCATGCTCAAAGCTCTCAGTTTTAGCGGCTCTGAAATCCATTTGGTGGTGGTTCAGACTGACAACTACTTACTCTGTTCCATTTCCCAGCACTCAAAACAACCCCAAAGGCTGAGGGCAGCCCACCCAGACACTGATCAGACAACAACAGTGGGCTCAGTATATTTTAAATACAACTAGGAAATGACTACTTTTCTTGAAGAAATGCTATTCTTAAAACTGAGCTTTCTATTTAACTTTAATTTGTGTATCTGAAGTATATTTTTCTACAAATGTCAAAGTGGTAACTCATTTGCTTAAGGGTTAGTTTCATTTACTTTCTATAACCTGGACTCCAGGAGTGGAAGATTTCATAAGAGCTGAAAATTCAGTTGACAGTATACCCAAACACACGGTGAATTGCAAATAGACAGCAAACACAACATCCTGTCAGTAAGCAGAGTCCCCAAGTAAACAAGCAGGCAAAGAACAATCACTGTTACCAACCACGGTTTCCATTTGCTATACCCCAGGGCAGGGACAAGAACAAACGTTACTTCATAAAGCCACACACAAACACCTCCCTCCTCCTACAGATCTTACTTCTAAAAATAAAATAAATACACCAAGTATTTGAACCGAGGATTACCAGGAAAACGCTATCTCAATTAAGAGAGCTCTACTGTCAGGTCAGCACCTCAGCAGGGAAACCTATGGAAAGCCCAGACACGTGCACCAGAGGCCTCCCAGCCTGGCCAGCTCCAGCAGGCGGTGGCCCTGGGACCATTTATTACCCAGGGTAAGCCAGCCAACAGATGGAGGTTGCCCTCAGAGGTGTGCTGGATTTAGCCTGTGGCCATCCAAGGGGAGTCTACCTTGGGGTTGGACGCGACTGCACCCCAGTACTCCACTGTAGAACAGTTACCACTTAAATATAGTAATTCGCAGCACATGAAGAATCTGCAGTGTTTACTGGTACCAGTTTAAGCTGTTGCCCCATCAAGTACCCTTCCTTAATTACCAAATGTAGCACACTACCTCCTGAAGCTTGAGGTGCTACCTATGCCAAGTGGGTGCCTGGACCCCGAGCATCTCTTCTGCTGAGTGCTCATCTGGTTAGCACACCTGCAGGGGTGCAGCGGGAACACTCAGGTCAGTGCGAGCTGCAGACCCTCACCTGGGAAACACTCAGAACAAGGCCCTCACGCAAGAGCATGACCTCTGACGTGCAGAGTGTATGGAAATGAGGCTAGTGAGATAAAAAATCTGAAAATTTCTAAGCAATTTGCACTCAAGTTCCAGAAAGTGAGAGCCATTCAGATGCCACTGCTCTTCAGAGGGAAGAGCAGACCTCGAACTCAATCCCAGTGCATCCCAGGGTGACGGTCCAAGTGCGGAGGGAGCAAAGAGCAGCAGTCCCAACTACTTCAAGGGTGCCCTCGCCAGTCCTGCCATCCTCTGCCTAAGGGACAGGAGTCCAGCTCTCCAGCAGGTCAGTGGGGGCAACAGCTCCTGCCACTCTAGGAAGGCGGTTCTTGACACTAGCACAGCAGACCGGGTGGAGTGGACACTGAGCTCTGACACGCAAGCCCAGGGGACCAGGGAAGGAACTTGTATGAACTTACAGCGCAAACCGTCAGCAGACTGGGAAGAGTTTTGAGGGTTACGGTAAATGTTCAAGAGGGCAATGGTCTGAAATACAAAACGCAACAACTTTATATTATGGAAATTAAATGTACACACTTAACCGGCTGCCTGTGACGATCCTTCAGTTGAGTCGGTGCTGAAAAGAGAGCAGGTTATTGCCCTAAAGCAGAGGTGTCCCCTTAGTTGGTGGCTGTCTTGAACTACGCTAACACTGCAGTGCTGGGAGATCTCATGAGATGCCAATATCGCACTTCTGCCCACAGCGGACTCTCCACTGCCAAGTGCCAGCCAAGCAAGGACGGCACTGGCTCTTAGCTGACAGACTGAGGAAAAGCTCACACCTGCGACGAACCGAGCGCTGTACCAGAGAAATACAATAATCTCATGTCATGAAATCTCCACTTCCTAGAGGAAAAATAATGGTGAAATCAAACCCACACTTACTGGGCAACTTACCTTAAGATTCCTACATTTTAACTTTACAGAAAGAACTTAAGGAAGGCCAGGGTTCAGTCACTGTAAAGCCGCAATCGGCTACCCGGGTGAAAACCCGCTTCCTGTGGGCGGACACTCTCGTGACAAATGTTAGTCAACAGGAGAGGCCGGCCAGTGACTCGCCCTAGGAGAAGCGCCTCCTGAGCGTGGCCCCTGTCAAGTTCTGGCTGTGCGCCACGCGGTTCCAGCACCGTGTCCTGTTTGCAACAGCTCTATGTCAGCAGCTCAGAGCCAGCGTTAGGTCTCAATTAAGAGTGGGCTCTTGAACACCATCGTTTAAAAAAATTTCTCCAACTGTGGGACTTACAGTGTGAGCCGTCAGCCGTCTGTGCACTGTTTTGGGGATTACGATAGATGTTTTGAATCAAGATGGTCTGCGGGGAAAAAAAAAAATAAAAAGGGGAATTCTACTGGCTGCTGTGCATATATCAGACAATTGCAAAGAGACAGTTTGTTTGCAAACGGTTAACGTTTGTTTGCTGTTTCTCACAAGTCAGACACTTGTGTCTTGTGCCAAGTACACCAAAACCATCATATTATGAAAACAGAGTTTGAGCAGTGACTTGGGTCAAGTCAGCCAGCAACCAAGAAGGAACTGTATCTGTTCTTTTGGGTGGTCCCCGTCACCAATAACAAGGTGCTTCAATACAAGAAGAGAACACTGACACTTTCTTGTACTTCACGCCAGCACACACGAACAATTGAAAGGTCACATGATAATCTGATTCCCCACACAGTTATCTCTCTTAAACAAATGCATACTTCAATTGTATGCAGTACTCAAGGTCTCTGGTCTCTTAGCAAAACAGCCACACCAGTTGTCGTGGATACCTGACTCTTATTTACACTTTCTTGGTGGGTCTCTGTTTACATAATACAATAGTTAAAACATTTGCTCTTTTGCGATCCTTCTTTTAAGGAAAAAATCCTTTTAGCCTTTGTGCTTTAACGGGATCAGCAGACTTGAAACCTTACACTGTACCGTTCTTCTTAAAATCAAGTTGTCTGAAAAAACAAACCATGTTTAAGTTAGTAAGCTAATACAGTACAGCAATCTCACGTCCACATCACTATGAGCTTACAAAGAAACCCACCCTGAATTACACTACAATTATGCTAGCCAACGGACGGTGTGACCCAGAGCACAGACAGTCTCTCAACACCGTGCCTGACAGAAAGAAAGCCGTTCTAAGTGCTCCTCAGACCAGCGAGCTCAGCTCCCGCCTGTGCTCACAGGGGTAGGCGAGGAACAGTGTTTGGGACACGTCCGCTGCTGGAACCCACCTGGGAGCAAGGCTGAAAACATCAGACCACACGCCCTTACCCACTGAGCTAAAGCAGTCCTACCACCCTGGGGCTGTACCTCCAGGTTTGCCAGAGCTAACTTTACCAAGCTTCCTACTGGGAGCATGGTGGCGAATGGATGCCTGGGCTGCAGTTCTCCCCTGTCCTGAGCCAAACAAGGGCTGTTCGTTGTGGGAAAACAGTAGAAAGGGGAAGCTATAGTTCCCTCTGACTAGTCAACCCAACTGAGATAATCACTGTAATGCTGAGCTCCTTATATTATATGGGGCCCTGCCCTCCCTGCTCTGTTCTAGGCCACAGTGCTCGGGCCACTGGAGGCAACCGTGGACAGTAAAGGCCTTCTGGCTCAGAGGGCTGAGAACAGTCTCTTTCTGCCCACCACCTCACATGCCTGTTGACTACCCACAGACACACTAAAGACATGCAGAGTCGGCAGCCTATAACCACTGGGTCAGGTGGGAGATTCTGTTAATAGTCAAACAACACACTCAGGACACAACAGTTTAAAGCAGGTATTATTGCTTTGATAGTATTAAAATTCACAAAAAGAAAGGGACATTGTTAGGGTCATTAGAAGACAGATGCCTCCTACACTAACCATGGTTAGCCAGGGATAATTGGGAAGAAAAATTTATTGTGCTCTCCCTCTAAAAACATACAATGCTGTGGTTCCTGGGGGCTTACATTCTACACCAAGGTCCCTTTCTTCTATCTCCTTGTATCAACCGGCTAATTTCTTAAACTCCAATACAGTATGTAAGACGGGCAAAATGTGTGAAAGAAAAACTGTATGCTAAAAAAGATATACCCGAAGCTTAGAGGGCTGCTGCGAGCAGACCTGGGCTGGAGAATGAACTCAACTGCCCAATTTAGACAGACTCAGCAAGACCTTCCAATCTCCGCCCTCTTAATTCATTTAGCAAGCCTCTGCTGGGACCAATCCTTGCCTCCCCCTCCCAGCCCTACCAAACCAAATAACACGGGACTGAGTCTAACCTGGGCAGACCTAGGTCTAAGATGACAAGCACCTCTCAGTGAACTGGACAGACCCCCGGGGCAATTTATGCCCATCTTTATCGTTAAAATTCTATGATCATGATGCACCCTGAAACTGTGTCAAAGTGTGGACCTCTCTGGGGTACTAGAGCGCGCTGGTTCCACTGACAAACACCCATGCCAGCATGCCTTGCCCAGCAACTGCATCCCTCTGCATCCACCAGCATTTATCTGAAGGGAGAACAGGGCGGTGAGCCCAGCTTCAGCCAAGTCTCGACCACATTTTAAGAAGCTAAAGCTAAGAACAGCAGGACTTTCCACTGGGGTGGGATGGGTCCATCACCCTCTGCAACAAGTGCAAAAGACAACTAGGGAAAAAGGACTCGCTACGTCCGAGGAAACATCCATCGCCTCTGAAAGCGCAAGAACTTTTGACAGTTTATGTGGGGAAAAAAAAAGCCCAACAACACACAAACCTGGCTAAAGGTCGGTTTATTGTGCAACCGAGAACATCTGTCTCCATGACGACATGCTCCAATTTTGAAATAAAATGAACAGTTGACTCTGTAAGGGAAAATAAGAACTGATTATTTCTGGGAAGATATGACAAAAACATCATTAACATGATCCTATTTCCCAGCTACTTTTCTTCCAGTCACAGAAGTTCGGCAGCTCTTGGTGGCTGCATTTACTCTTGCAGGCAGTATGTTAGAGGTCGTAACTCCAGCTCCCCACAGAATGTTCTAATTCTAACCTGTTTCCTGTTGCTCTAAGCCCCACTCACTCTCTGGGTCCTGGATGTTACCACCTATAAAATGAGAACAATGCCAATGAGGCCCTGTTCCAAGAACTGAGTGAGATTATGTATTCTTATTCACAGGCTAAGTGCTGCCATTATCTGAAGAAAACACAAAACAAAGTCCAGGTTCTCTCCAAACTCAGGTTTGGAGAGGAAATTTCTTTGGAAACCTCATTGCAAACATGCTATTTGCGCCGGGCGTTGGTGGCGCACGCCTTTAATCCCAGCACTCGGGAGGCAGAGCCAGGGGGATTTCTGTGAGTGAGTTCGAGGCCAGCCTGGGCTACCAAGTGAGCTCCAGGAAAGGTGCAAAGCTACACAGAGAAACCCTGTCTCGAAAAAAAAAAAAAACCAAAAAACATGCTATTTGGAGACCTAGCTTGCCTCAGAAAGCATCCAGAAGCACATGCCGGCCACAAAGCCTCTTTGGCACGGCTCAGATACTCCATGAAAGCACAAGAAACAACACCCATCAGGTGCTGGGTGGTCTGCAAGATCTGTGACATCAACTTCTACTGATGCGGCTTCCCATTGGGTTGCCAGCTGCAGAGGGGGGATTGCTGTTCTACAGATACTGTTAGCAAGAGCCACATGCTTAGGTCTTCACCCTGAGGGAAAGACTGAAGGTCTCAACCTCAATGAAATCTGGAACTGTGAAAAGTTATCCTCTAGTTATGAGCAGACAGCAACAAATACAGTAGAGTTTGTGAGTTTATCGGGAGAGGAAAATATCGCAAATGACCTCCTTACTTTACATAACCTCATTTGATTAGACAGTATCTCTTTAGAAAATCAACTGAGGGCTGGAGAGATGGCTCAGCAGTTAGGAGCACTGGCTGTTTTTCCAGAGAACTGGAGTTCAATTCCCAGCACCCACATGGCAGCTCGCAACTGTCTGTAACTCCAGTTCCAGAGGATCTGACACCCTCACAGTATACACGCAGGCAAAACAACAATTCACATAAAATAAACAGTTTTTTAAAAAAAGGTGTGTGTGTGTGTGGGGGGGATCAACTGACAAAAAGAGCTTGTTGGACAAACTTCTGGCTGAAAACACACAACGGTTCCGCATCAAACAGCTCTCAATCCCGCACTCTGGGCAAGTACTTTTGCTTCAGTTAACGAACTGTCTAAACTACTGAAATAAAACTACAAGGAAGCCGGGCGCACGCCTCTAATCCAGGACTCAGGAGGCAGAGGCAGGCAGATCTGAGTTTGAGACCAGCCTGGTTTAGAAATCAAGTTCCAGAACAGCCAGGGCTACACAGAGAAGCCCTCTCTTGGCAGTGTGTGTGTGGGGGGGGGGGGGGTGGGGGGGGAGTACAAGAAGAAGGGTGATTTCTACCAGACAAACTGAATCTAGGAAAATGTCACAGTTTATAAATATCACAGCTAAATATTTGATTGGAAAAGACCCATACTTTACTTCTTAAAAACCCAAAAAGTTGCCTAGTGGCGGTGGCACATGCCTTTAATCCCTGTGAGTTTGAGGCCAGCCTGGTCTACAGAGTGAGTTCCAGGACAGTCAAGACTGTTACACAGAGAAACCCTATCTCAAAAAACCAAATCCAAACAAACAAAAAACAAAAACAAAAAACCCCTAACAACAACAACAAAACAAAACCCAAAAGTTAACAGGCACCCCATGTTTCTGTTACAGATGACTGTTCCTCTTGAAATAACCTAAGTTAAAAATTAAAAAAAAATAAATCTGAATTTTTTTTGTCTGAAATACCCTTTCACTACACAAACATGAATGCAGGGCCACAACTACTATGCCCCTGGTTTTTAAGTCGCAGGCTTTAGGCACTTCCTAAGGACAGCCTCTCGTGTCGGAACTGTCATACACATTTCACTCCATTCCAGGCATCTTCTCTGTGACCTCAGGATTTAGAAAACGCACTCTCAGCCGGGCGGTAGTGGCCCACGCCTTTGATCCCAGCACTCGGGAGGCAGAGCCAGGCAGATCTCTGTGAGTTCGAGGCCAGCCTGGGCTACAGAGTGAGTTCCAGGACAGCCAGAGCTACAAAGAGAAACCCTGTCTGAAAAAAAATCAAAAAGCGTATGTGGGGGTAGATGTGTATACCTAAGTGTAGGTGCCTGTGGTAGCCAGAGACAATGGATCTCCCCCGATCTGGAGTTACAGGTGGTTGTGAGACACCAGATTACATGAAGCAGATTTGGGGAACCAAACTCCTGGCCTCGAGCAGTTCACTCTGAACCACTGAGTCATTTCTCAGTCTCTTTAATATATTTTAGACTTCCTTAACACAACACATACAGCCTTCCTCCATGACTTCCTGAGAACCCAAAACTTTACCCCATTTCTCTAAGACTGGCCTAGACCTGACACCCAGTAAAATGTTTTTACAGGGACTGCCAATTTGGGCAGGAGACTTTCAGAATCATTCCCTCTTGCAAACACAGCAGATTCTATCGTATAAAGGTGCCTGATCCATCCTGGAAAGTAGAACATTTTCAACAGTGAGACCAATGTGGCACCAAAAATGTTATCTATTGCAAATACAGGCTTTCCATCACAGATATCTGTATAAACCTTATACGAGATTCAAGAACACCAAAATGGTGACTACTTACTCAGAGCAGATTAAGCCAGACACTTAATCTTTAGGTTTTCAAGGTAGGAATTATCCTTCAAAGCATCTGAAGACATTTTCTTTAGCCTAAACTTCAGCCAGCACACTGGAAATGAGTATGTGCCACGGTGGCATACAAATACAACCGGAATTATTGGGTTTTTTTTTTCCCCTCTTAACCCATGCAAACCTTAATTTAAACAGAAAAGCAGGTCCGCCAACGCTTAGGCAGGCAAGAGGTGTATTCCGTCGATACCGCTCCCAATGATCAGCCCCGGCGACTGAGTTTTAGCGAGGACCGTGCCACCGCACTTCCGACACGACACTCAAAAG